>CM033476.1:72631754-72900255 GCA_019447015.1 Hymenochirus boettgeri | reverse complement strand
GCATGGGCTGGGGCATTTTATATACAAGTCTGTGCTGCTGGGCATGGGATGGGAGCAATCAATATACAAGTCTGCTGCTGGGCATGGGTAAGGGGAATTTCATATATACAAGTCTGTGCTGCTGGGCATGGGTTGGGGCATTTTGTGTATACAAGTCAGTGCTGCTAGCATGGGCTTGGTGGCATTTTATATATACAAGTCTTCTGCTGGTATGGTTTGGGGGCATTTTCTATACTGTATACAAGTCTGCTGCTGGCATGGGTTGGGGCATTTTATATATACAGGTCTGCTGTTGGCATGGTTTGGGGGCATTTTATATACACAAGTCAGTGCTGCTGGGTATGGGAGTTGTGAGGCCACCCTCCAATTCACCAGTAAGTGTAAAGTCAGCCCTCCAACACACCCGCTAGTGTAAATTCTGCCCTACAGTTCACCAGACACACCCATTTTTTGGCGGGCGCTTTCTGTGCCGAAGAGAATTGAGGAGGCTTTATTCAATACCCAGTGTTGTTGGCTCTACAGATCATTAGCCAATGTAAGTCAGTTCTCCAGATCCTTACCTAGTATTGTCAGCCCTCCAGATCATTAGACAGTGTTGTCAGCCCTCCAGTTCATTACACCGCATTGCCAACCATTCAGTTCATTACCTAGTATTGTCAGCCCTCCAGTTCATTAGCAATGTTAGTCAGCCCTCCAGTTCTTTACACAGTTTTGTCAGCCATCCAGTTCATTACCCAGTATTGTCAGCCCTCCAGATCATTAGCTAGTGTTAGTCAACCCTCCAGTTCATAAGCATTGTCAGTCCTCCAGTTCATTAGCAGTGTCAGTCCTCCAGTTCATTAGCAGTGTCAGTCCTCCAGTTCATTAGCAGTGTCAGTCCTCCTGTTCATTACCCAGTACTGTCAGCCTTATAGTTCATCACCCAATATTGCCAGCCCCCCCCCCCCATTCATTACACAGTATTGTCAGCCCTTTAGTTCATTAGCCATTATTGTCAGCCCTCCAGTTCATTAGCCAGTATTGTCAGCCTTCCATGTCATTAGCCCTTTAGTCAGCCCTCATAATATAGTCATAACATCAATAAAGTTGGTGTGGCCATGGCAAAGTGGGCATGTTGAAAGGTTTTTTTATTTACCGTAAGGGCCACTAGGTTATATTTGCCCCCCAGGTCAAAAAGTCCCAGTCCTCCCCTGCTCAAACGGTCCATAAAATGATACAATGTATGTATAATATAGTTCACCTTTAATCTATTTTGTGTTTCCAATTATTTAGAACTTTTCTTAATTATCCTCCAGTCATTTAAACAAGCTGCAGATTCCATGAGATATTTTCTTTTAGTAACCAGATAGCAAGACAAGTTCTACACTAAAGCTTTATACCATTCTCTGATGCCCGATGCTCATAGTTCATTTCAAAACCATCAGTGGGAGGAGGGGGGAGTGTGGGATCACAGGCGTCCGGAAGGGAATCACACGATGGGAAATCAGCTACTGCAAAGACAAGAAAAATGTTATGAAACTGACGGCACAAAGGGTTTTATTATGTGGCATAGTTCAACTAGTTCAAGAACTAAACTTCAAGTCCAGTTGATCTAATTGAATACAACAGATATAGTATAGCATAGTATATACTCACGTGACTCACGCCCTGAAGAAGTCACGTGAGTGACGAAACGCGCGTAGGCGTACCAGCACCCACAGCAGCAACAGAGGGAATTTGAGTAAGGAGAGGCAATGGTGGATTCCAGCGTGGTGGACAGGAAGTGCAAACCGGAAGTAACGGATGCAGATGTGAGAACCGGGGAACCTCAGTAGGAACAACTTGGACCGTAGGATTGGATTTAAGATTGGTAACACGGAGGATGGTAACTATGCATCATGGAAATAGTTGTGTGGATTACAATTGTGTTTCAGATCGGGAACTGTGATCAAGGACAGTGTGCATCCAGCTTAGCACAGGATCTTTCTACATAGTAACTGTTTGGACGGTGCTGTTACGTATGCACATTTAACTTATTCCTCTCATCTGCTGCTGATATCGTGGGTGACTGTGGGGGGGGCTTTTCTACGTGGGACTGTGGTTATTGTTTTGTTATTATGTGTTTGTCTATAATACAACTTCAATTTGGTTATTCCTGTGAGCTTGGTTTATTTACGTGCTATAATTGCCATCTTTTATTAGTGTCCCTTTATTGATGCAGTGCTAAATTGAGTATCTTTAGTTTAGGGCAGATGACGTCTGTGCCACCTGCTCTATTACATAGTCTTCCAATTTCCTCATTTCCTGCCTAACTGTTGATCCAGAGGAAGGCAAAAAAAAACCCCACCAAATTTATAAAGGGGAAAAAATTCCTTCCCGACTTCAAGTGGCAATCGGAAATTTCCCTGGATCAACTCTACTTTATGTATCAATACCAGTAACTTGTAACATTCCTTGTTTACAGAAACTCATCCAGCTTTTTTTTTAAACTATCCAATGAACCTGCCATAACAACGTCCACTGGAAGACAGTTCCATAGCTAAACTTGAAGCCTAAACTTGTCTTAAGGGATGTCCACGTGTCCTCTGACATTTTCTATTGGTGAACAATGCACCAGATAGTTTATTGTATGGCCCGTTAATGTATTTATACACAGTAATCATATCCCCACGCAAGCGCCTTTTCTCCAGCGTACATAATTGTAACTTTTCCAGTCTCTTTTCATATTCAAGCTCCCCCAATCTCCTTATTAATTTAGTTGCACTTCTCTGAACCCTTTCCATTTCCAAGATGTCCTTTTTGTACACAAGATTTCAAAATTGCACTGCATATTCCAAATGAGGCCTTACCAATGCCTTATAAAATAACATTTTTCTCCCTTGAATCCATACCTCTCTTTATACAAGGCAATATCTTACTGGCTATAGCTGTTGCTGCCTGGCCCTGCTTGCTACCTTAAAGTTTGCTATCCTTAAGTCCAAAATGCATCACCTTATATTTATCAACATTGAATCTCATCTGCCACAGTGGGGACAGTTTATATTAAAGCTGAGACTGTAATAGAGAGCTTTCCATTTACTTGCAAGATTACTACGGTGAACCCGACTGAACCAGCCTCTGGGGCGGACCCGATGCCTAAGATTGACAGCAACTACGTTTGTTTGTATCTGACTGAAAACAAAATAAAGTTACAAAGTTCAACTTAAACGGGAATTTAAGCCGGGGGGACCGGACCTACGTCACTACCTGATGAAGCTCATGCAGAGCGAAACTCCTAGTAGTGACATCATCCCCAAAAAAGTGAAGCGCTGAACCACGTGAGACACAAGGACAGTGAAGAGGTTAAGATCCCAAGAGCTGCGGCCACAGGCAAGATTGCGAACTTAGTCTTGGGGGTCGCGGGGGGTACACTATGGATGTCTTCATGCGGGAAGCACCTGTTGGTGATGTATTACTACAGGAATTACAGTTCTTATTGATTGGGCTTTGGTTATTTTTTGGACGCCAGTATTTATGTACTGTATATTCTTGGATTACCGAGGATAACACTATTCACAAACTGTCCCCATATCTCTTTTTTGACATTTTTTTATAGAGATCTGGACTTACTGGAGACTTTGCCTTTTGGAAGCTCATAGGGTTTTTTATTGCTATAGGTATCTTATATGGTTATTATATATCTGGAGATCTTGCCATCTCCTCCTGGATGTCTCAACGCTACCTCAAATTAAATCTTTCTGAAACTGAACTGATCATTTTCCCACCTAAACCTGTTCCTGTCCCATCTTTCTCAATCTTTGTTGATAATACCCCCATTTCCCCTATCCAATCGACATGCTGCCTAGGGGTAATTATTGACTCCTCTCCTTTTCTGACCCCATCAACTAAGTTGCGAAAATCTGTCACTTTTTCCTTCGCAATATAGCCAAAATTTGCAGATTTCTTTCTCTCCCAACTACCACTATGCTAATGCATGCTCTCATCCTATTGTGCCTGGACTATTGCAACCTTCTACTTTCTGGTCTTCCTGCTTCCCACCTCTCTCCCCTTCAGTCTATATTTAACTCTGCCACACGTATTGTTTCGCTCTCTAATAAACCGGATCCCAAATCTCCTCTGTACCTGACAACAAACAGGCTCCCCGTTAAACAGCGCATTGCATACAAAATCTTTCTCTTAACATTTAAATCCCTTCGCTCTGCTGCTCCTCATTATATTTCCTCTCTAGTCTCCCCATATGTTCCTGCCCGTACCCTCCGCTCATTGCAGAACCAGCTCCTGTAAAGACCCCCCACTCATACTGCTTCCTCTCGCCTTAAAGCTTTCCCTCTTGTGGCTCCCGTCCTCTGGAATTCTATTCCCCTCTCTCTACATCAAGAAACCTCAATCAGCAGGTTTAAATCTACCCTTACATCCTACCTATCTGGTAACCAGCACAGTATATGGTATCTATATATCTATATATGATAAATCTACCCTTACATCCTACCTATCTGGTAACCAGCACAGTATATGGTATCTATATATCTATATATGATAAATCTACCCTTACATCCTACCTATCTGGTAACCAGCACAGTATATGGTATCTATATATCTATATATGATAAATCTACCCTTACATCCTACCTATTTGGTAACCAGTACAGTATTTGATTGTTTTATTTGCACCGCATTTGTCTCACTCCAGCACTTATACCCATTTCATTGTATCTGTGTGTTACCCACCTAACTAGATTGTAAACTCTATGGGGAAGGGACCTCCTTACCTCTTGTGGCTTTATAAATAAACTATACATACATACATACATACATACAGTGCTGCAATAATAATCTTCTTCCATTACTTACTTGTTTCTGCAAAACTGTTTTTTTCAGATGATAGATGGAGGGTGTCTTCAAAAAAATCTGGAGGTGCAGGTAGAGGAACATCACTCAATATAACTGGAGGTGGAGGTAGAGGAACATCACTCCATGTAGCTGGAGGTTCAGGTAAAGGGGCATCACTCCATGTAGCTGGAGGTTCAGGTAAAGGGGCATCACTCCATGTAGCTGGAGGTTCCGGTAAAGGGGCTCTAGATAAAGAATGGTTGTGCTTCTTTTTGAGGCGAATTGCCCTTTAATCCGCTTCTGAACCAGATTCGGATTCAGGTCCATCTCTAGTCCTTAAACCACTCAAAAAAGCAGAGCCAGTACATTTTGTACATCTACTTCTATCATTGGTGCATATGAACCAAGGACAGAAGTACCTTGTGCACTGTAAATGTTGGAGAAGGATGATGAAAAGAATGATCTCTGGGGCAAGTTTATGTCATTGGGTAACTGGATCTAACTATTAAGCCACCACAATAGGTTTTAAAACAGAATTTTAACTGGCTAAACCAAAATTCTGGAACTGTAGGGCCATATATCTCACCCGAAACATCCAACCAGTGGTAGTGAGTTTAGCACCATACGTAAGGCCTTTGGGAATATTTCAAAAATAAGTCAGTCCAAGTACACACTTACCCACGACATTGTTTCTGTCCTTTCCCGCCACAAAGCATAGCTGCTTGCACACAGGGCCACCATTACTGTATATGTAACTATCTGTTGTATCAGTTAGATCACTTGAAGTTTAGTTCTTGAACGTTTCGCTATTCATCCGACTGGCTTTCTCAATTCAAATGACTGTACAAGAATCTGTGGCAATTATGTACCCTGGAAAGTCCCAATTAGTCACTCACATCCAGGTGGTTAAGGACATTATGAATGCAAGTGTGATTGCATTGTGGCTAAGAGGTGCTATAGGAATGCCCAGGGTAGGTACCAACCACAATTCAATCACCACCTTGCATTCTGAAGGTCCCTAACACCTGGCTGTGATATGCTAATTGGGATTTTCGAGGTTTTATTACCATAGATTCTTGTACAAGTCATTCTGAATTGAGAAACCAGTCGGATGACTAACAAAACGTCAGCAGAGTAGAGAGACAGTTAGAGCTGCTATTTGGCCTCAACATTCGGAATTTAATAAAGACATTGATTGAAAAGTGGAATGCTGCATACTTACAAATATTTAAAATATGGAATTTATGTTCCGCATCTTTTACCCATGTTAAATATTTAGGTGGAGTCTTCGAAGGAAAGATCTTGTTCCTCCTCCCAAATACCGAATATCAAATTCCCAATCAACCCCACCGTGGAGTTTTTTAACCTGTAATAACCTGTTGAATGGCTCCTTAAACAACCTCCCTTTACAGCACCTTCTTTTACCCATAACCCTCGCCTGTATCCCTATACCGATGCTTCATATATTTTACTTTTATAGATCTCGGTAGCACTTGACTGTATATTTTCTAGTTGCATTGTAATAACTAAATGTCACTTCCCAGTATAATATAAATTTCCAATTCATAATATTTTCCACAATTGCTTCACACTCTACCTTACTATTCTTTGCTTGTATTTATTGAGTGCATGTGTATTGTTGTATTATATGAGGGACAATGTGCCACTAACTGAAGTAACACATTTATATCTTATCCTTTAGATACACATCTTTGTTGTGGTAACTGGCGCCCTCTAGGGTAAAGATGCTATAGTTCTGAGCTGACAAATCCTTAATCATATAAATAAATCATGTATTCTTGTTCTCTTGCAATTCAATTTGCTTATAAGGTATGGCAACCCCCAGGGCTGGCGTTAGGATTAATACACCCTGTGCAAAATTAGCTACTGGCGCTTGCACCACCTCCAAAACCACCCCCCTGGGCTGCACACAATACGCTGCTGAATGCTGCTTCCTGGTCTGCTTCAAATCAAGTCCACCACCTACTTACTGTCTTTCATATCTGCATGCATGCTTGTATATATTGTGCGTACTCATTACGTAACATATAACGCACTAACAGGGAGATTCAATAAAGTTCTTATCGTTTAAAATGGTGCTAATTTTGCCCCAACCAATCAGATCTTATTTAACCTTTGAAAGCTAACATCTGATTGTGTTGGGGCAATTAGCACCATTTTAAACGATAAGAACTTTTATTAAATAACCCTGTAAATGCACAGACAGAACAACACAGCATACAGACATCTAAAGTGGGGCTTATGTGTGTTGGAGCTTTGTCTGTGGGGTGGTGCTGATACATATATTTGATCTGCAGGACCGTAAATGGGGGGGCTCTGGCACAATTACCGCCTGGCACCCCCTTGGTATGCAACCTGTGCGGGCCGCCATATCAAACCCCCAACCCTAAATGCTAGCTTTAAAACATCTAACTCAACCCCCTAAATGTACTTATCCAACCTTTTTACCTCTGCTCTCTCTGCTTACACAGCTACACTCATTGATTGGCTGAGTCTCAGCCAATCACAGATGCTACTGCCAGTCTGACCCCTTTCCATGCACGGAAGTAACAGAAGAGGTTGTGACCTAAGGAACGAAGGAGGGTAAGTATATTTAGGCTGATGTTTAAAGCTAGTGTTTAGGATTGAGGGGTGCCTTACATTATATGAAATTTAAGGTTTGGGTGGAATACCCTTTAAGAACATTTTATCCCAAATCCCAACTTTTCATACTTGCTTACACTCTCAAGGACATTTCTGGAGGAAGAACTTCTTGTTTGTCTGACACTTGGTTCTCCTCTTCTGCCAATCAGAGTAAGTGCTACTTACATGGATTCAATTATAGATTAATATGAGGCAAAGTAATTTTTTCAGTATAGTGTCCCTTTAAATGTTATTAAGGGGGTGAACTTGCACTTTAATTCCTGGGTGTGGTGAGGGAGGTGCTTAATTAAAAACATTAACAGGTGCCCAGAATCCCTATATCTGCTGGTTTATAGTTACCTGCAGTGTTGGCACTTGAGATTATCAGAAAGTGAAGTCGAGTGTGAAAGAGGATTAAAACAATGGGAGCTAGAAGCAGACAGTAGTTATTTGTGTTCAGGACATGTAGGAAAATGATCACATAAACAGTCCACAGAGACCCACACAGTAGCACCAATGGAAAGTCTACATTATAAATGTATAACTACTATTCCTACATGATCAATTATGTAAGCTATTAATCACTGTGAATGGTGGAAGATAAAATCCCTCTATTTTTAATATTACTATTCAGAGTTCAGGGCACCAGTTCTCCAGTTTTGGGAACCTACATGGAATGATGTCCCTCTACCTGAACCTCCAGCTACATGGTGATGCCCCTCTAAACCGGAACTCGCTCCTCACCAGGGAGTAGATGCCCCCTTTTAACCGTAACACATCCTACCTATCCGGTAACCAGCACAGTATATGATATCTATATATCTATATATGATAAATCTACCCTTACATCCTACCTATCTGGTAACCAGCACAGTATATGGTATCTATATATCTATATATGATAAATCTATATATCTATATATGATAAATCTACCCTTACATCCTACCTATCTGGTAACCAGCACAGTATATGGTATCTATATATCTATATATGGTAAATCTACCATTACATCCTACCTATCTGCTAACCAGCACAGTATATGGTGTCTATATATCTATATATGATAAATCTACCCTTACATCCTACCTATCTGGTAACCAGCACAGTATATGGTATCTATAGCTTTACCACTAGGATGTCTTCATGCGGGAAGCACCTGTTGGTGATGTATACTACAGGAATTACAGTTCTTATTGATTGGGGCTTTGGTTATTTTTTGGACGCCAGTATTTATGTACTGTATATCTTGGATTACCGAGGATAACACATTCACAAACTGTCCCCATATCTCTTTTTGACATTTTTTTATAGAGATCTGGACTTATGGAGACTTTGCCTTTTGGAAGCTCATAGGGTTTTTATTGCTATAGGTATCTTAATGGTTATATATATCTGGAGATCTTGCCATCTCCTCCTGGATGTCTAACGCTACCTACATTAAATCTTCTGAAACTGAACTGTATTTTCCCACCTAAACCTGTTCCTGTCCCATCTTCTCAATCTTTGTTGATAATACCCCCATTTTCCCCTATCCAATCGATGCTGCCTAGGGGGTAATTATTGATCCTCTCCTTTTCTGACCCATCAACTAAGTTGCGAAAATCTGTCACTTTTTCCTTCGCATATAGCCAAAATTTGCAGATTTCTTTCTCTCCCAACTACCACTATGCTAATGCATGCTCTCATCCTATTGTGCGGACTATGCAACCTTCTAATTTCTGGTCTTCCTGCTTCCCACCTCTCCCCCTTCAGTCTATATTTAACTCTGCCACACGTATTGTTTCGCTCTCTAATAAACCGGATCCCAAATCTCCTCTGTACCTGACAACAAACAGGCTCCCCGTTAAACAGCGCATTGCATAAAAATCTTTCCTCTAACATTTAAATCCCTTCGCTCTGCTGCTCCTCATTATATTCCTCTCTAGTCTCCCCATATGTCTGCCCTACCCTCCGCTCATTGCAGAACAGCTCCTGTAAAGACCCCCCATCTACTGCTCCTCTTGCCTTAAAGCTTTCCCTCTTGTGGCTCCCGTCCTCTGGATTCTAGATCCCCTCTCTCTACATCAAGAAACCTCAATCAGCAGGTTTAAATCTACCTTACACCTACCTATCTGTAAACCAGCACAGTATATGTATCTAATATACTAATATGATAAATCTACCCTTACATCCTACCTATCTGGTAACCAGCACAGTAATGGTATACTAATATCTAATATGATAAATCTACCCTTCAATCCTACCTATCCGGTAACCAGCACAGTAGATGATATCTATATATCTATATATGAAAAATCTTCCCTTACATCCTACCTATCTGGTAACCCAGCACAGATATGGCTCTATATATATCTATATATGATAAATCTACCTTAAATCCTACCTATCTGGTAACCAGCACAGTATATGGTCTAATATCTATATATGTAAATCTACCCTTCACATACCTATCTGGTAACCAGCACAGTATATGGTATCTATTATATCTATATATGATAAATCCCCTTACTCCTACCTATCCGTAACCAGCACAGTATTGATCTATATATCTATATTGATAAATCTACCCTTACATCCTACCATCTGGAACCAGCACAGTATATGGTATCTTTATATCTATATATGATAAATCTACCTTACATCTTACCTATCTCGGTAACCAGCACAGTATATGGTATCTATATATCTATATATGATAAATCTACCCTTACATCCTACCTATCTGGTAACCAGCCACAGTATATGGTATTATATATCTATATATGATAATCTAGCCTTACATCCTACCTATCTGGTAACCAGACAGTATATGGATCTATATATCTATATGATAAATCTACCTTACATCCTACCTATCTGGTAACCCGACACAGTATATGATATCTATATATCTATATATGATAAATCTAGCCTTACATCCTACCTATCTGGTAACCAGAACAGTATATGGTATCTATATATCTATATATGATAAATCTACCCTTACATCCTACCTATCTGGTAACCAGCACAGTATATGGTATATATATATCTATATTGATAAATCTACACTTACATCCTACCTAGACTGGTAACCAGCACAGTATATGGTATCTATATATCTATATATGATAAATCTAGACCTTACATCCTACCTATCTGGTAACCCGCACAGTATATGGTATCTATATATAGTATATGATAAATCTAGCCTTACATCCTACCTATCTGGTAACCAGCACAGTATATGGTATATATATATCTATATATGATAAATCATACCCTTACAATCCTACCTATCTGGTAACCAGCACAGTATATGGTATTATATATCTATATATGATATAATCGCCTTACATCCTACCTATCTGGTAACCCGCCACGTATATGGTATCTATATATCTATATATGATAATCTACCCTTACATCCTACCTATTGGTAACCAGCACAGTATATGGTATCTATATATCTAATATGATAAGATAAATCTACCTTACATCCTACCTATCTGGTAACCAGCACAGTATGGTATCTATATACTATATATGATAAATCTATCACTTACATCTACCTATCTGGTAACCAGCACAGTATATGGTACTTATATATCTAATATGATAAATCTACCCTTACATCCTACCTATCTGGTAACCAGCACAGTATATGATATCTATATATCTATATATGATAAATCTAACCTTACATCCTACCTATCTGGTAACCAGCACAGTATATGTATCTAATATCTATATATAATAATCTACCCTTACATCCTACCTATCTGGTAACCAGCACAGTATATGGTATCTATATATCTATATATGATAAATCTATCCTTACATCTTACCTATCTGGTAACCAGCACAGTATATGGTATCTATATATCTATATATGATAAATCTACCCTTACATCCTACCTATCTGGTAACCAGCACAGTATATGATATCTATATATTATATATGATAAATCACCTTACATCCTACCTATCTGGTAACCAGCACAGTATATGGTATCTATATATCTATATATGATAAATCTACCACATCCTACCTATCTGGTAACCAGCACAGTATATGGTATCTATATATCTATATATGATAAATAGCCTTACATCCTACCTATCTGGTAACCAGCACAGTATATGGTATCTATATATCTATATATGATACATCTACCCTTAATCCCACTATCTGGTAACCAGCACAGTATATGGTTCTTATAGTCTATATATGATAAATCTACCCTACATCCTACCTATCTGGTAACCAGCCACAGTATATGGTATCATATATCTATATATGATAAATCTAGCCTTACATCTACCTATCTGGTAACCAGCACAGTATATGGTTTAATATCTTATAATTATGAAAATCTACCCTTACATCCTACCTATCTGGTAACCAGCACAGTATATGATAATCTATATATATATAAATCTAACTTACATCCTACCTATCTGGTAACCAGCCACAGTATATGTATTATATAATCTATATATGATAATCTACCCTTACATCCTACCTATCTGGTAACCAGCACAGTATATGAGTATTATTATCTCTATATGATAAATCTATCCTTACATCTACCTATCTGGTATAACCAGCACAGTATATGGATCTATATATCTATATATGTAAATCTACCCTTACATCCTACCTATCTGGTAACCAGCACAGTATATGGTATCTAATCATATTATGATAAATTAACCTACATCCTACCTATCTGGTAACCAGCACAGTATATATGATAATCTATAATGATAAATATAATCACCCTTAATCCACCTATCTGGTAACCAGCACAGTATATGGTATCTATATATCAAATATGATAAATCTACCCTTACATCCTACCTATCTGGAACCAGCACAGTATATGATATCTAATATCTAATATGATAAATCTACCCTTACACTCCCTATCTGGTAACCAGCACAGTATATGGTATCTATATATCTATATGATAAAATTACCCTACATCCTCCTATCCGGTAACCAGCACAGTATATGGTATCTATATATCTATATATGATAAATCTAACCCTTACATCCTCCTATCGGTAACCAGCACAGTATATGGTATCTATATATTTATATGATAAATCTACCCTTACATCCTACCTATGGTAACCAGCACAGTATATGGTGTTTATAATACTATATATGATAATCTACCCTTACATCCTACCTATCTGGTACCAGCACAGTATATGGATCTATATATCATATATGATAATCTACTTAACATCCTACCTATATGGTAACCAGCACAGGTATATGGTTATCTATATATGATAAATCTACCCTTACATCCTACCTACTGGAAACCAGCACAAGTATATGTATCTATATATGTAAATCTACCCTACATCCTACCTATCTGGGTAACCAGCACAGTATATGGGATCTATATCTATATATGATAAATCTATTACATCCTACCTATCTGGTAACCAGCACAGTATAGGTATCTATATATCTATATATGATAAATCTACCCTTACATCCTACCTATCCGGTAACCAGCACAGTATATGATATCTATATATCTATATATGATAAATCTACTTACATCCTACCTATCCGGTAACCAGCACAGTATATGGTATCTATATATGATAAATCTACCCTTACATTAACCTATCTGGTAACCAGCACAGTATTATGGTATCTATATATATTAATATGAAAATCATCCTTACATTCTCCTATCTGGTAACCAGCACAGTATATGTATCTATATATCTATATAGATAAAATCATCCTACACTCCTACCTATCGGTAACAGCACAGTATATGATATCTATATATCTATATATGATAAATTCTACCCTTACATTTTACCTATCTGGTACCAGCACAGTATATTGTATACTATATATCTACATATGATAAATCTACCCCTTACATTCTACCTATCTGGTAACCAGCACAGTATATGGTATCTATATATTATATATGATAAATCTACCCTTACATCCACCTATCTGGTAACCAGCACAGTATATGGTATCTATATATCTATATATGATAAATCTACCCTTAATCCTACCTACTACTGGTAACCAGCACAGTATATGGTATCTATATATCTATATATGATAAATCTACCCTTACATTCTACCTATTGGTAACCAGCACAGTATATGGTATCTATATATCGAATATGATAAAATCTACCCTTACATCCTACTATCTGGTAACAACACAGGTATTGGTATCATATAGTATATGATTAATTTATCTACCTATATTCCTACCACCGGTAACCAGCACAGTATATGGTATCTCTATATCTTATATGATAAATCTACCCTTACATTCTACCTATCTGGTAACCAGCACAGTATATGGTATCTATATATTATATATGATAAATCTAGCCTTACATCCTACCTATCTGGTAACCAGCACAGTGATATGGTATCTATATATCTATATATGATGAAAATCTACCCTTACATTACCTATCTGGTAACCAGCACAGTATATTGGTATCTATATATCTATATATGATAAATCTACCCTTACATCCTACCTATCTGGTAACCAGCACAGATAGTGGTATCTAAATTCTATATATGATAAATCTACCTAATCCTACCTATCTGGTAACCAGCACAGTATATGGTATCTATATATCTATATATGTAAATCTACCCTTACATTCTACCTATCTGGGACCAGCACAGTATATGGTATCTATATATCTATATAGATAAATGAAATCTACCCTTACATCCTACCTATCTGGTAACCAGCACAGTATATGGTGTCTATATATCTATATATGATAAATCTACCCTTACATCCTACCTATCTGGTAACCAGCACAGTATATGGTATGTATATATCTATATATGATACATCTACCCTTACATCCTACCTATCCGGTAACCAGCACAGTATATGATATCTATATATCTATATATGATAAATCTACCCTTACATCCTACCTATCCGGTAACCAGCACAGTATATGATATCTATATATCTATATATGATAAATCTACCCTTACATTCTACCTATCTGGTAACCAGCACAGTATATGGTATCTATATATCTATATATGATAAATCTACCCTTACATCCTACCTATCTGGTAACCAGCACAGTATATGGTATCTATATATCTATATATGATAAATTTTACACCAAAGATAAGCTGGTGCAAGAAGAAGATGGAGAAAATACTGGCACATAGCTCTATGATTAGCCACTTACCATTTAAGGATAAAGGTATAAAACAGTTGCTTATCGACAAGGGGAAGAACTTTACGAACGATATTAATGACGCGGATACCACCAAGGTTTTTTTAAAGTGGCCATTGCTGTTATGTAAGTACACATTGGGCAAAACAGATCATGTTATTGATCGTTTTGGCAACAAACACATGATGTAAAGAATATACCAACTGTCTGACGAGTCAGTGATTTATGCACTAATTGTTGCTGTGGCAAAAAAATATGTTGGTATGACCATCACGTCGAGCTAAGGACGCCGAATAATTGAAACACCTGTCGATATAAGAGATGCTAACTGGAAAAACAAAGACAAGGACAACTGACCGTTGTAGCAAATCATTTCTGAAACATCATAATGGTTCACCCTGACGGTTTAAATGGTTATTTTAGGAAAAAAAAAGTCCCAATTGGCCTTAGAGGGGGCGATAGAAGAAAATAAACTCATTAGGAGAGAGAGTCGATGGCTCTTCCTACTTAACACACTGATGCCAGGGGACTTAATGACAAAAGACAATGTAATGCATTTCTCGAATTCTGCGGCTCCCATTTACACACGTATTGTGGCATACCAGATATGTGAATTATCTCTAGTTGTATACTACCTTACGAGAATTACACATGTTTTCCGAGGTCTAGGCTATGATAATGGAACACGGGTCATAAGGCCATATTCGTTCAGGTCAGTATGGAATACAGTGTTCTTACTGACCAAATCTATCTGATATCATGTGGGATCTATCTAGAATTTCGGACTTCAATATGATCAACATATTAGTGGGTTTCCATGGTTATGACCCACGCGTAATATTCGCTATAAGTCGACTATGGATGGGAGTGGGGGGGGTGTGTCTCACACCGTCGATCTCATTGGTTGCTAGCTCACCATCACAGCCCCAAGATATCAGATGATTGGGGGTATTTACACGTTACCTAAGATAGCGCTCTTTCCAGCTATGAGTAAGTCCGCACGAGGACGAAACGTCGTCGGCTTTTTCTTGATATGCTTTTTAATCCTTCATTTTGTACCCTCACGATTCCCGGTTTTCGGGGGGGACTGCCTGAGCCTCCTCATGACGTTTACTCTGGAGGGGGGCGTAATACGGCCCATCCCATACGTGTAACCATTTCTCGGCATTAGGAACCTCCATACTAGAAGTTTCCTCTCTTTGAAGACTACAGGGGAATCGGAATATGGGTTGTATATTTTTTTCCGAGGTGAACCCGCACTGTTAGCATAGTGACCGTAGGATAGGTCCATTATACTTTTTGGATCGGCTACGAGATTCATCTCTCATGAGACCCCAGACAGGGATCTCTTTACCTTCTTTACCATATTGGTAGAGATGATCTGTTACTATATTGTGTCTACTGGCAGCATCTACGAGCCTCAGTAATTGCTTATGTGGGAAGAGAGGTTTGTTCTTTCCCTCACTAATATTCTCTCTTTGGGGCGGGTTCCCTATCTTTTGCTTAACTCCTGCTTTGTTTTGTATATTTTTAACAAATTTTTTTTTTATACGTATATCCAATAAAGAATGACTTTTAAATATTAGTCGCTTAACATCCACTGTTGCATTTTCGTCAGGGTAATTTGATTGGTATAGGTACTGTTGTTTTTTGTTGGGTATTTATCTCTATTTTCTTCCCATTTACCCTGGTTTCAAATAGTTCATCAGCCGGCTTGTGCTTCACAATATTCCTTTTTTTGAGCGGATACCTTCCCTCAACAAAATTATGTTTGAAACCAGGGTGCTTCAGATGTCCAACTGTGTGTGACGTGTAATAGTCTGTTGGTGGGGAGTTCGTCTTCATCCCCATTCTGGCAAAAGGATAAAGATTAAGAAAAGGTTCACGTGTACGAGTAAGGGGGTGGTGTATTTATTAGTTGCCCCTGGGACTGAATTACATGGGCATGACAACCACCCACATTCCGTGAACGAATGGCAAATCACCGGATGTCCTACGGAATGCAATGATGGGAAAGAAGGAAAGAAGGAGGCTGTGCAGTAAATATGGAGACATGGTGGTGGGCCGTCGATTTTAAAAAGCCCATCATCCAACCAGCCAAGTCTTAGGTGTATGATCTGTGATTGGACTTGATCGGATGATATGAGATCGAAAAAAGAAAAGAGTTTGCTGAAATGTGAGGGCCCGCTGGATTTATGAACTAGACATTTGGCCCGAGAGGTCCTGATGAACAGTGGGCCTCTACCAGTGCTTATTAGGATATAAGGATATAACCATAGTATTAGGACAATTTGTTACTCCTTAGGTGTATGTTACGATCAATGTAGCCATTGACTCTTCACTGATTTTATTTATGTTATATTAGGCTATTATTATGACCATTGTCACCTTTTCTCTAGTACGTAAGTGATATGGAGGACTGTGAAGGGTGGCGTCCAGTCAGTGAATGACACGGGACATCTGTAATATATTGATGGAGTAGCCTATGGCCAGACCGAATTACCTGCATATGTTTTAAGTTTTCTTAAGACTTTTTAATGTTTTTGTTATGTTTTTCTATTTGGTATGTGATTGATTGTTCCCTTTCGGGTGTGACTGGGGAGGGTGGGTTCTTTTATATCTGTTATATAATTTCTAGGATGATCGGGCTATGGCCCCGGGGGATGATGGCTGCCTGCATGGGGATTAACTGTTGGGAGATTTCCCCCCATAGATGCCCCTACATGCACTGATTTAGGCGTATTATAGATGGTGTGGGGCAGCATTACTCCGGATATATTCCGCATTGGTGAAGTCATTTCGATCGAGTTTTCTATCTGACTTCTATTGGCGGTCCAGTGACAGATGGGTGGTGATATAGTGGGTCCACTGTGGGAGGTCGACATGCCGGTGGAGGTGTGTACGTACTTACGAGCACTCCCATTTCCCTGACACTCCCCCACTAGGATAGTGCAGCCATGACGGGACGGCGGGGAGCCTGCACATTGTACAGATTATGAGTCGGGACGCGATCCGATGAGATCATCTGATGCGGATGATATCCATATGTTCGGACCATGCATCCACTAGCACATCCTGATGTGAGTATTGTGATATGATGGTTTATACTGGTTGATGACACTTTCGGGTGGAGGGAGCACGTGGGAACCGAGGGTTATTTAAGGGTGTTGACACATGGGAATGGTTGTTCTTAGGACAGTTCATGTGAGGACTGAAACGCGTCAACAATATTTGTTAAGAAAGATTTGGCTAAGAAGTCCTGTGAGTGCAGTCATTTGGAAGAAGAAGAACTTTATATTGTTGTGATTTTGCACCCAGCGATTGTAGCCTTCGATTCGTGAGTGCTTTTTGATACACAAAGTTAGATATAGTTATAGTTATGGATATATTGTTATAGTTAGATATAGTTATATAGTTTATTTAGATATAGTTATAGTTGTTGTTTATAGTTATAGTTATGTTATATGTTTAAGTTTCTAGTTATGTACGTATGTATGTTTTGTTAGATCGTTATTAGTTATGTATTATGGTTTCTTTATAGTTATTAGTTTTTATAGTTTATATTTATAGTTATAGTTGTCTCTTTGTTTATGTTATCGTATTCTTTTAAGTTGATAGAGTTATGTTCGTCGTTCTATAGTTTACTAAATCGTTATGCGTTTATTTCTTCGTTTGTTCGTTGTTCTGTCTTACGTTGTTGCTTTTTTCGTTCTTTACGATTAGCTCTTCGTTCGTCTTTTCGTGTTTTGTTTAGTTGTATTTTATTTTTAGTTTAGTTCGTATATCTTATCGTTACTCGTTGATTCGTTTAGTTCTGTTTCTGTTTTTTCGTGTGCTTGTTCTGTTTGTTCGTTGTTTATGTATATTTTCAGCCTCAGTTTCTCGGTCTGTTATTCAGCAGATAACGTTATATCACGCGTTTCCACACCTAGCCGTCCTCGGGATATATAGTCCTGAGGACGGCTTGGTGGTCCGTTGACCGAAACGCGTTTTGATATAATGTTTTTATCTGCATTGGAATAAAGTTACATTTTAGAAGACCTGTGAGTGCCTTTGCAATATTTCTCTATATCGTCTACTTTGAAGTGCACCCGGGCATATTGCTGATAGAATGGAGTGCTGATCTACAAACTGCTAGTTTATAGTTATTTAGTATAGTTTGGTTATGTAGTTTAGTATTAGTAGTTATTTTATGTTATAGTTGTTATAATAGTGTATATTATCTGTTATTTAGATAGTTTTTATGGTTTCTATTTAGATTTATATGTTTGTTAATAGTTTATTGTTAATATTAGTTATAGTTATTATTTATTTGTGTTTTAGTATGTTATTTGTTAGTTTAGTTCTCTTTGTTAGTTCTGGTTATCTCGTTCCGTAGATCTACGTTTCTAGTTTCTCTCTTCGATTGGTATCTCTTCTCTGTTATCGTTCTCGTTAGTTAGTTTGTTTTCGTTTCTCGTTCTCGTGATCTTTCGTTATCGCTCTCGTTATCTTGTTTCGATTCGTCTCTCGTTATCGTTACTAGCTGGTTCTACTATTTCTGTTCGGATACTGTTCTGTTTGTTATTTTTCGTTTGTTTAGATACTTTTTTCTCGGTATCGTTAGCTCTCGTTATGTTTTGGTTTACCGTTTAGTTGTTATTTCGGTTCTTCGTCTTAGTTGATCTAGTTATAGTTATGGTTATAATTGAGATGGGGGGGAAGGAAGGAATATGACAGGGATATTCCTAATCCCCCCCATCCCTGCCCAGAGCCAGATTGATTGAGGGGATGGATTATAATAAATAATGCACCCCCTACTGAAATTATTTGGATTTAGAGGTCCCTCAGAGTTCCGCGCCCTGTATAAAGGCACTCGGCCTGCGGCCCTCGTGCTTTTATATGGTCACGGAACTCCTCGGTGACTTCTAATATCCTTATAATTTACAGTAGGGGTGCATTATTCACTATATTATATTATGCATTATATTGTATTAATTGTGATGCCGTTCTGTGGAAAATTGTCCAATAATTGTACCAGTCCATGGTGTAAAAAAGGTTGGAGGCAACAGATCTAGACTACCTGTCAAATTTTCAACTATCATAAAGACTCCTGTACCTACCATTGTTTAAATAGCGGATATTAATATATAAGGGATAGATAACCACACCTTGAAACTTCACTTTTAAAATAGGAGAGGTTACTAGACTTTAACTGATATGTGAGTGAGACACATTTTAATACTCAAGTAAGGAAGACCTTTTTCCTAATATTATTCTGGGATGTTACTGTATATCGAGTAAACCAGCCTGAAAACTTGGACTCGGTAATACTCAGTCACTAGTTGTAGGTACCTGTAAGGTCCTCCTCCATTCCAGCAGCAGCGCCTCTCCATTCCGGCAGCCGCACGATCATCCATGTACTGGGCGCGGCGGCCGACGTCACTGCCCGGCGCCAATTAGTGACGTCAGCGGCGCGAATGAGCGGCGGATGCCGAATGGAGAGGAGCTGCTGCCGGAATGGAAGGATGCTGCCTGCCGGAAGGAGAAGACACTTACTTCAATGCCAGCAACAGGAACCCTTGGATGGAGGAGAGCCCACAGCTCCTGGATGAAGGAAGCCCACAGGTACAAACTGAACTAGGTGGGAGGGTGAGGGTGGCATTCAAGATGTTTGGAAACTACAACTCCCGCATGCTTTATTAGCGGGAGTTGTAGTTTCCAAACATCTTGAATGCCAAGTTACTACCCTCGGTTTATACTCGAGTTCAACAAACTTTTATTAGATTTTTTAGGGGAAATTGGGTACCTCGTTTTTACTACTCGGGTCGGTTATATACTCGAGTATATACGGGTATATACGAAAACAACTCATTTCAAACATTTACCCATTTAATGAGTAATTCAGTGAAGTTTTTAAATATAAAAATGTATAACAAATGCGAAATATTAATAAGAAGTCCTAGCACTGGCTTAGGTCCAGGAACAAGGACCAAGGCATTGCTGTTTTACCCCTAATAACATATTGAAAGACCCGGGAGTGCACTTGTCTATTACGTGTGTATATAGGGAGCACACATAAGGTTTCCAAATTTCATTCATTTCATACTAATTTGGTGTCTTCTGGAAAATTTCCTTTAATGATAACATGCTATTACATCTCTAGAAATTTACCATCTAGAACCATATAGGTTAAGATAAATTTAGAGTAAGTTTTAAATCAAATAATATAATTATATTAATATCTGAAGAGTTCTCTATACAGGTGACATTAGTTTCCACACTCCTACTTCTCCCGCAGTACAAGAATAGAGAATTAAAGATGTACAATGGAGTTATAGGTTCATGGTCAAACAGTTTCATCCACGATCATGGTGTGTGTCTATGTAAAAAAAGAAAGAGACACAATTTTAAAAAAAGACAACAAGAATAGTGGATTACCCTAAAATATACACAAGCTTCAATGTTCTATTTACATAAGGGCTTTTGTGCCCCTTAAGTTTTCCCACAATGATAGAAGTAACATTTGTACAAGTCCCACCCCTTCTCGCTTTGGGCATATAAAGGATATGAGGTGCGCTTGTCTAGGATGGATGTGAAACCCTGGTTTAAGGATGCAGGACCTGCTGACCTCACACCTCATGTAAGAACTTCCCAAATGTATAATTTATATAAAGACCAACACGCTAATCACTTATGGTGGATTGCTGTCTTCGTATCCAAGATTAAAGGGCATTATAATGGGATTTTTTTTTTTTCCCTTTCTTCTATGTGCTCTATATTCCCCCCGGCCCCCAGAGTACCTTTATTTTCTTCATTTTACTCCTCTGTCCCAAGATATATTAAGTTAAAAAGGTCAAGATTTCAATACAACCACTCCTGCTTGAGCTGTCAATCAATCCCCTAACAGCATGCTGGTGTAGTGTACAGCTTCTACAAGGTTTACAGCAAGTCTCCCAAATGACTCCTTCCTGCTCACGAAAATGCTTTGGCAAATGCTGGGTTAAAACAGAAGTAAAGGGAAAGAGAAGAAACAGCTTCCTCCCCATTTATTGCTTGTCAAGGGAGATCGAGCTGCAGTGATAAGGCAGCGACTCAGGTCTCGCCTAACTCAACCCCCCCCCCACACACACTCCTTATGTAGCAAGTTTTCTCTCTACAGGCTTACATGACAAGGTTTTTTTTTTGGTTGCTTACAAAGAGTGAAGTGTAGGAGGTTAATGCGCATGATGGCTTGTTTCAAGGCTTTGTCACAGCCAGATTATATGAACGGGGAATGACCAAGAGGGGGGGGGAGGGGGGAGCTGCGCAGTAAACCAGACTGTGTGCAAACACGGAGCTACAGAGAAGGTGGAAATAAGAGGCATATCCACTAACCTTTTTTATGTTGGAGTGGAGCAATTATAAAATTTCACTATAGATGCCCTTTAATGTTTTGGGGTTTAGTTGAAATCATGTTGTATGATTGATAGTAATAATAACTAACCTTGGTGACTGTAATTGTCCATTTAACTAAAGGTCCAGTGGTGGAGCGGGAAGGCTCTCTGGGAGACTGGAAACTCTGTTCCCTGGAGAAAAAAACAGGACAATAAGGGAAGGTTTATATTCAGCAATCATAAAACAGATGTAGATAATCAAGATTTTAAGTCTTTTAGGCTGCAAGTCTACTCCACCATCTTAGTGGTGAGGTACAAACAATAGAACAAATTTTAGACAGTCACAGGCAGTGAACGTGAACTGCAAAAACTTTAATGTGTATTAGGTTTATATTTATTAGGGTTATTAAAGCTGTTGTATAAAGTGAAAGATAATAAAAACCTTAGGCTGGCACATACCATACAATTGTCACTCCTGGCTGAATGCTCACCACTACGAGCGATAGCTGGGCTGAATCCCTGTCGGTCATGGCGAAAGTAGCCTATGAACCTCACTACCATATGTATAATATTAGAATGAAACAAAAAGACATACAGAGGTGCAAAATGTGTCTAGGTTTTTAATTTGCAGCAACCAACCGGATAGTATGAAAATGTTTTCTAGCTGTAGTAGACCAGTAGACCAATTGGTTGAGGCAAATTAACAGCTTGGGAAATTTTTTGTTTCTCTTAATGACAAGCCTGTGAATTAATACCGGTAACCTTTCAAAATTCTTTATTATAGAAACTTATCCTGTCTGCTATTAAGCTATTCAATAAAGCCACCATTACCACATACACAGATTTACAGTTCCCACTTCTTCATTTCCTAACCTGAGATAAAATTTATTTGTGCGGTCTTTTGATACGGGCGATTTGGGAACATTTTGTATAAAGTGTACAGCAGGGGTCCACATGAGATGTTTTCTATTCAGCCTTTAATTTATTGTTCCAGAAATGGGTAGAAAGAAAGGTGTTGATACGAAACTATAAATCTATACCAGATATGCAATCCGTAAACTCCAGTCAGATATTGTGCCAATAAAGGGCACAAAGTGGTAAAAAAAAAAGTTCACATAATAAATGTAACCCATATTTACAAGTAAGGATGCAGTAATAAGGAGTCACAAAGCAATCACAAAAAGACTAGAGTAGCATAAATACAGGGAACATTAATCTAATTTTATACAAATCGAGGTTTTGAAAGAATCTTAAGAGATTAAGTCGATTGAGTTGGAGTAAAGGGCGAGAAAGTTTGAAGATGTAAATGTTTAAGAGAACTGTGATACTTTTTTCTAGGACTAAGTTTTATTTAGTTGACAAGCTTTCGGGGCTCAACCCTTCATCAGGTCGGAGCAGCACTGATTGTAACAAAGGTTTTAACAAAGTAAAAAGCCAGTTCCAAAAGATAATAAGATAAGCAAAACAACAAGGGGGAGTAAACCAAGGTAAAAGTCAAGAGCAAAAGGTGCCCAGGAAAGTGCAGAGGGCAATAGAATGAGAGGGGAGATAACAGAATAGAGTGGTGAAGTGATAGTAACCATGCTGGTTACTACTTATAATGTCAGTCCTTAAAACATACTCTAGATATGTTCCCTTAGTCATAGTGGACATATTTGTACCTGTGGTGGGTTTTCTGTAAAGGGAAATTTGTATTTGGCCATCTATCAGTTTTATAGTGGTGTCCTAAAAATGTATGGAGTCCTAGAGAATTCCATTTTAAATTTTATTGTTGATGAAATATACTTGTAGTCATCAAAAAACTTTTGTAGGCATTCTTCCCCGTGTGTCCATGATAATATGTCGTCTATACATCGATAGTACCTATGGGTTTATAATGTTGGGTTTTTAGAAGTTCCAGTCGGCCATCAATAGAATTGCCAACAGTTCTCCTTCTGTTTACACACAGGAAGGGAATTTTTCACATCCATGATCCTATAGCTGTACATCCAGCAATGTGGTGTATTTAATTACAATGACACAGATGCAATATATATTGGAGAAACTGCCAAAAACTGCAAAAGAGGATGAATTCCCACAGAAGTAGCATCACCCACCAAGGCGAGGATAGGAACTGTTTCCCTGTAGGACACCATTCACAGCCTGGACAGAGGATGAATTCCCACAGAAGTGCATCACCCACCATGGCGGAGGATAGGAAACTGTTTCCCTGTAGGACACCATTCACAGCCTGGACAGAGGATGAATTCCCACAGAAGTAGCATCACACACCAAGGCGAGGTAGGAAACTGTTTCCCTGAGGACACCATTCACAGCTGGACAGAGGATGAATTCCCACAGAAGTAGCATCACACACCAAGGCGAGGATAGGAACTGTTTCCCTGTAGGACACCATTCACAGCATGGACAGAGGATGAATTCCCACAGAAGTAGCATTACACAACCAAGGCGAGGATAGGAAACTGGTTTCCCTGTAGGACACCATTCACAGCATGGACACACTATGGGAAAACTTCCAGGTCGAATCTTAAAGGGACATTTTAGCAAGACCAGGAAAGAAAAGCATTTGTAGCTAAAATGATCTTATTATTTGACTCAAAACACAATGGTTTGAACCAGGACATGGGATTCCTTCCACATTATCAATAATTGACTTTTCACATCGTCCCCGCCTTACCAGTTTTATTTTCTTATATATTATTTTTTCTGTTTTGCCCCTTTTTTTCTTCCTCACCCCTTCTCTCCCCTCTTCCCTTCCGTCCCTGTACCTATTCTCATTACACTTCCACTATTTGTTTATCTCTCCTATTTTATTACCTCTACATTTCCCTGTCTCACTTGGCTTCTTACTGTTTGTGGTGTTGGTTTTTGTTTTTTCTCTTTCCTGCATTTCTGACCATTTTGACTATTCTGTTACTCTCTCATTCTATTGCCCTCTGCACTTTCCTGGGCACCTTTTGCTCTTGACTTTTAACCTTGTTTACTGCCCCTTGTTGTTTTGCTTATCTTATTATCTGTTGGAACTGGCTTTTACTTTGTTAAACCTTTGTTACAATCAGTCCTGTCTGACCTGAAGAAGGGTTTATCTCGAAGCTTGTCTACTATGTGCAATAAACTGTTTAGTCCATTGAAAAAGTATCACTAGTACTCTTATTATTTACATCTATCTATTGGACTAATACGACACTACAATATTGTCTAAAGTTTGAAGACTCTCAGTGATCATTCTGAAGTGACTGCGGTGCTCCATACTAGTGGGTTATTTTTCAAAGTGCAATATGCTTGGCAAAGACTGAAGAAGCTTTGTCGTCTGTTAAAGGAAAGGTTCCCCAACGTGTCTTTCAAAGCACTTTTTGTTTTATTTACTTCATTTCCCATTTTATTCTTTTTAACCACTACTTGGCAATAACAGCAAGCCAGGTTTACTGTAACTAGAGAAGCTACGTTGAAATTTGTGCCATCGATCTAAACAACAATTGTGTGATGACATTTTTTACAGAAATTTCAACACAAATTTCCATTTTTCATTGTTAAAATTTTATGGTGAAACTAAGATTCCAAGCAACATTTTCAGGTTTGAGCTAAATTTTTCACAATGAAAAATCTCAACAACAAAATGTTTTGATATTCTGCAATCCCACCGGTTGGACGAATTGTGACAGACCAGTGATTCCTAACCAGGGGTGTCAGGTTATTTTATAGATTTATTTATCGATATTTCATTTAGATAAATGTTTGTATTTTGATAAATTTATGATTGAGACCTATAAAAGACAATTATAGACACCTCACCTCCGATCCACACCTAAAGAGGACCTAAACCACTAGCTAGTATCTGTAATACTAACTTGAAGTATTCTTGTATCTGCTTTCTACGTCTGACAGTACCAGGGCTTATCGCAGTGGGTGTATAGCGGCTTGCCCGAGAGCACCTGGCCGCCGAACATTTGGGTCGGCCAAGCGGTTTGTTCGGGAAAGACTGAAAATTCCCTCAGACTATAGGGTCAGCATGTCGTGGGAAAACACAATCATGAGCGTTTCTCCCTATCTGTGTATATGCTGTGTATTTGCTCTGTATATGATGTGTATATGCTGTGTATATGATGTGTATATGATGTGTATATGCGTGTATATGCTGTGTATTTGCTGTGTATATGCTGTGTATTGCTGTTGTAATTCTGTGTATATGATGTGTATATGCTCTGTATATGAGTGTATATGCTGTGTATATGATGTGTATATAGATGTGTAATGCTTGTATATGATGTGTATATGATGTGTATATGCTCTGTATGATGTGTATATGCTGTGTATAATATGATGTGTATGTGTATATGCTGTGTATATGCGTGTATATGCTCTGTAATGATGTGTATATGCTCTGTTATGATGTGATATGATTGTATCATGCTGAATAGTGCATGTGTATATGATGTGTATATGCTGTGTTATGTGTGTATATGCTGCTGTATATGTGTGTAGTATGCTGTGTATATGATGTGTATTATGATGTGGTATAATTTTTTTGGGCTTGGTGGCTGTGTATCGTATATGCGTGTGTAATATGTGAATATATGCTCTTTTGACGCTGCTGTGTGTATCCTGGTGTGTATCTTGCAGATCCGTCTGTCATTTTTCAAAATCTGTCCTGTGTGTAAGATGATCTGTAAAGTGTCCTCACACTTTTTTGCTTCTTGAGGAGAGGAGTGAGGGGGAGGGGAGATAATTGTCCTTTAAACTAGACTGTAAAATTTAAATTCATAAAAACCTCTACCTGCA
This sequence comes from Hymenochirus boettgeri, assembly GCA_019447015.1. Lineage (NCBI taxonomy): Eukaryota > Metazoa > Chordata > Amphibia > Anura > Pipidae > Hymenochirus > Hymenochirus boettgeri. Next base: position 72,873,464 of record CM033476.1, on the reverse strand, counting down.
TTGGACATTTTTCTAGTACGTAGGAGTATTCCTCCCCAGATCTCATTTAAGGTTCAAAGTAGATATGATCCTGGACAATTTAAAAATGCTATGTCTGTCAAAAGGAAAATTCCTATTATGAAATCTCTTCCTTTTGGCAAATCTTCTTTCAGACCATTCATTTTGGGTCTGTTGCCATGTCCTGAACTACCAGCTTTGTCCTGTGGGGGTAGGTAAGGTGTTGTGATGTTCTGGTGATGGTGCTCCAATAGGCTCTATTGTTGGGAGGTTGGGGTTTCATGACCAAATTTCCTAGGAAGTTTTGATGCCAGTAATTTCGACATTAAACAAGTTTCTTATAAGATTCACATCCCATCTACCTCTAATTGAGACATTAGCTGTTCATTTTTATTGAGAGAGCTCATGGTTTTCCAGTTTTCTGCTCTTTCTTGGCTTCTCTCTTCCTATCTATGTGCTATGTATGAAAAAGGAAAGTGAATGTGATAGCCATAAGAAACTTAACTTAAGGACAACTTCACCTTCCTAAACAAACTTTTAGAAGAATGGCTTCTTATTAATATACTGAGATCTCCTTCGGCACTTTGGTGACTGGTTCTGAGCTTCAGCATGCTTAGAGGAGACAGCTTGGGGATCAGCATTCATTATGGGCTGTGATGCCTCTGTTTTCCCCCCCCAGATTGACAATTGCTAACTGGAAGAACCAGAAAGCAGAAACAGGGGGACAGGTCATAGGAAAGCATTTCAGGTCTTATATTAACTAATGCACGTTGGGAGGTGATTTACCTATTCATACATTTTATTTGAGAGCAGGACTTGCACTTTTAATGGATGGATCTCATAACAGATGATGGTTCTAAAGCTGAATAGGAGGAGGAATACTCAATCCAAGGGCGGACTGGGCAGGTGGGTAGAGGGGCAAATGCCCCCCGGGCCGGTCTGTGCATTATAAACCGGGCCGAGCAGTCGTCAGTTTAAAATAAGGTTTTTTTTTTTAAATTCAATTTAAAAAAACCTTTACCACCCCCTTATACTGCCGGTCGGACTCAGGGGCGCGCGCCTATCTTTCTACTGCACGCATGTGCTCCTTTTCGATGTGCTTGTGCACAGTGAGCAGGGAATGTTTTCTGATGTCTGGAATGCTCCACCCCTACATTTAACAACTAGGAGACTACTGTCACCGGGTTTGCTGCTGGGAGTGCTGCTGGCCACTAGCTAGGTAGGCCCAGCTACTTGGATTAGTAAGTGATATTTTATTTAAGTCTGTGTGCTGGGCAGGGCTGGGCATTTTATATACAAGTCCTGTGTGCTGGGCATGGACTGGGCATTTTATATACAAGTCTGTGTGATGGGCATGGGTGGGCATTTTATATACAAGTCTGATGTGCTGGCATGGGCTGGGCATTTTATATACAAGTCGTGTGCTGGGCATGGGCTGGGACATTTTATATACAAGTCTGGTGGCTGGGTATTTTTTATACAAGTCCTGTGTGCTGGCACATGGCTGGGCATTTTATATACAAGTGCTGGGCATGGGCTTGGCATTTTATAACAGTCTGTGTGCGGGCATGGCTGGGCATTTTAATACACAAGTGCTTGTGCTGGGCATTTTATATACAAGTCCTGTGTCTGGAATAGCTGGGGCATTTTATATACAAGTGTGTGCTGGGCATTAATGCTGTGGGCATGTTGTTATATACAAGTCCTGTGTGCTGGGCAATGGGCGGGGCATTATATACAATCGTTGTTGCTGGGCATGGGCTGGTCATTTTATATGACAAGTCTGTGTGATGGCTGGGATAGCATTTGTATATAACAAGTCCTGTGTGCTGGGCATGCTGGGGGCATTTATATACAATCCTGTGTGCTGGGCATGGGCTGGGCATTTAACTATACAAGTCTGTGTGTGCTGGGCAATGGGCTGGGCATTTATATACAAGTCCTGTGTGCTGGGCATGGTGCTGGCGGTTTTATATACAAGTCTGTGTGCTGGGGCAAGGGCTGGGGCATTTTATTATACAAGTCTTGTGCTGGGCATTAGCTGGGCATTTTATATACAAGTCCTGTCTGTGCTGGGTTCATTTGTATATACAAGTCCTGTGTGCTGGGCATGACGGGCATTTATATACAAGTCTTGTGCTGGCATGGCTGGCATTTTATATACAAGTCTGGTGCTGGGCATGGGTGGGCATTTTATATACAAGTCCTGTGTGCTGGACATAGGCTGGGGCATTTTATATAAAGTAGTTCTGGGCATTAGCTGGGCATTTATATACAAGTCCTGTGTGCTGGGGCAATGGGCTGGGCATTTTATAAACGTCCTGTGTGCTGGGCATGGGCTTGGCATTTTATAACAAGTCTGTGTGCTGGCATAGCTGGGGCATTTTATAAAAGTCCTGTGTGCTGGGCATTTTTATATACAATCTGTGTGCTGGGCATTTATATTACCAAGTCCTGTGTGCTGGGCATGTGGGCTTTATATACAAGTCCTGTGTGCTGGGCATTAGCTGGGCATTATATACAAGTCCTGTGTGCTGGCATGGGCTGGGCATTTAATATACAAGTCCTGTGTGCTGGGCAGGGCTGGGGCATTTTTATATACAAGTCTGTGCTGCTGGGCATGGATGGTGGGCAATCATATACAAGTCGTCTGCTGGGCATGGGTATTTAAGGGGAATGTGCATTATATACAAGTCTGTGCTGCTGGGCATGGGTTGGGGCATTTGTGATATACAAAGTCAGTGCTGCTAGCATGGGCCTTGGTGGCATTTATATTATACAAGTATTCTGCTGGTATGGCTTTGGGGGCATTTTCTATACTGTGCATAGCTAAGTCTGTCTGCTGGATGGGTGTGGGCATTTATATATCAGGTCTCTGCTTGTGTTGGCATGGCTTGGGGGCATTATTATACACCTTCAAGTGCAGGTTGTCTTGCTGCGCGGGGTAGCTTCGGGATCGTTGGTGGAGGCCACCCTCCAATTTTTCACCAGTACGTGTAAAGATCAGCCCTCCAACCAACCCGCTAGTGTAAAATTTCTGCCCTACAGTTCACCCAGACACACCCATTTTTTGGCGGGCGCTTTCTTGTGCCGAAGAGAATTGAGGAGGCTTTATTCAATACCAGTGTTGTGGCTCTACAGATCATTAGCCAATAGTCAGTTCTCCAGATCCTTACCTAGTATGGTCAGCCCTCCAGATCATTAGACAGTGTTGTCAGCCCTCCAGTTCATTACACCGCATGCAACATTCAGTTCCATTACCTAGTATTGTCAGCCCTCCAGTTCATTAGCAATGTTAGTAGCCCTCCAGTTCTTTACACATTTTGTCAGCCATCCAGTTCATTACCCATATTGTCAGCCCTCCAGATCATTAGCTAGTGTTAGTCAACCCTCCAGTTCATAAGCAGTCAGTCCTCCAGTTCAGTTACAGTGTTCAGTCCTCCAGTTCATTAGCAGTGTCAGTCCTCAGCTTCGATTACAGTGTCAGTCCTCCTGTTCATTACCCAGTACTGTCAGCCTTAGTTAGTTATCACCCAATATTGCCAGCCCCCCCCCCCTTCATTACACAGTTTGTCAGACCCTTTAGTTCATTAGCCATATTGTCAGCCCTCCAGTTCATTAGCCAGTATTGTCAGCCTTCCATGTCATTAGCCCTTTAGTCAGCCCTCATATAGTCATAACATCAATAAAGTTGGTGTGGCCATGGCAAAGTGGGCATGTTGAAAGGTTTTTTTATTTACCGTAAGGGACCTAGGTTACAGATATTTGCCCCCCAGGTCAAAAAGTCCCAGTCCTCCCTGCTCAAACGGTCCATAAAATGATACAATGTATGTATATATAGTTCACCTTTAATCTATTTTGTGTTTCCAATTATTTAGAACTTTTCTTAATTATCCTCCAGTCATTTAAACAAGCTGCAGATTCCATGAGATATTTTCTTTTAGTAACAGATAGCAAGACAAGTTTCTACACTAAAGCTTTATACCATTCTCTGATGCCCGATGCTCATAGTTCATTTCAAAACCATCAGTGGGAGGAGGGGGGAGTGTGGGATCACAGGCGTCCGAAGGGAATCACACGATGGGAAATCAGCTACTGCAAAGACAGAAAAATGTTAGAAACTGACGGCACAAAGGGTTTATTATGTGGCATAGTTCAACTAGTTCAAGAACTAAACTTCAAGTCCAGTTGATCTAATTGAATACAACAGATATAGTATAGCATAGTATATACTCACGTGACTCACGCCCTGAGAAGTCCGTGAGTGACGAAACGCGCGTAGGCGTACCAGCAACCCACAGCAGCAACAAGGGAATTTGAGTAAGGAGGGCAAGGTGGATTCCAGCGTGGTGGACAGGAAGTGCAAACCGGAAGTATAACGGAGTGCAGATGTGTAGAAACCGGGGAACCTCAGTAGGAACACTTGGACCGTAGGATTGGATTTAAGATTGGAACACGGAGGATGGTAACTATGCATCATGGAAATAGTTGTGTGGATTACAATTGTGTTCAGATCGGGAACTGTGATCAAGGACAGTGTGCATCCAGCTTAGCACAGGATCTTTCTACATAGTAACTGTTTGGACGTGTGCTGTTACGTATGCACATTTAACTTATTCCTCTATCTGCTGCTGATATACGTGGGTGACTGTTGGGGGGGCTTTCTACTGGGACTGGTTATTGTTTTTGTTATGTATGTGTTGTCTATAATACAACTTCAATTTGGTTATTCCTGTGAGCTTGGTTATTTACGTGCTATAATTGCCATCTTTATTAGTGTCCTTTATTGAGCAGTGTTAATTGAGTATCTTTAGTTTAGGGCAGATGACGTCTGTGCCACTGCTCTATTACATAGTCTTCCAATTTCCTCATTTCCTGCCTAAACTGTTGATCCGAGGAAGGCAAAAAAAAACCCACCAAATTTATAAAGGGGAAAAAATTCCTTCCCGACTTCAAGTGGCAATCGGAAATTTCCCTGGATCAACTCTACTTTATGTATCAATACCAGTAACTTGTAACATTCCTTGTTTACAGAAACTCATCCAGCTTTTTTTTTTAAACTATCCAATGAACCTGCCATAACAACGTCCACTGGAAGACAGTTCCATAGCTAAACTTGAAGCCTAAACTTGTCTTAAGGGATGTCCCGTGTCCTCTGACATTTTCTATTGGTGAACAATGCACAGATAGTTTATTGTAGTGGCCCGTTAATGTAATTATACACAGTAATCATATCCCCACGCAGCTGCCTTTTCTCAGCGTACATAATTGTAACTTTCCCAGTCTTTTCATATTCAAGCTCCCCCATCTCTTATAATTTAGTTGCCACTTCTCTGACCCTTTCCATTTCCAAGATGTCCTTTTTGTACACAGATTTCAATTGCACTGCATATTCCAAATGAGGCCTTACCAATGCCTTATAAAATAACATTTTCTCCCTTGAATCCATACCTCTCTTTATATACAAGGCAATATCTTACTGGCTATACTGTTGCTGCCTGGCCCTGCTTGCTACCTTAAGTTTTGCTATCCTTAAGTCCAAATGCATCACCTATATTTACAACATTGAATCTCATCTGCCACATGGGGACAGTTTATATTAAAGCTGAGACTGTAATAGAGAGCTTTCATTTACTTGCAAGAGTTACTACGTGAACCCGACTGAACCAGCCTCTGGGGCGGACCCGATGCCTAAGATTGACAGCAACTACGTTTGTTTGTATCTGACTGAAAACAAAATAGTTACAAAGTTCAACTTAAACGGGAATTAAGCCGGGGGGACCGGTACCTACGTCACTACCGATGAAGCTCATGCAGAGCGAAACTCCTAGTAGGACATCATCCCCAAAAAGTGAAGCGCTGTAACCACGTGAGACACAAGGACAGTGAAGAGGTTAAGATTCCCAAGAGCTGCGGCCACAGCAAGATTGCGAACTTAGTCTGGGGTCGCGGGGGGTACACTATGGATGTCTTCATGCGGGAAGCACCTGTTGGTGAGTATACTACAGGAATTACAGTTCTTATTGATTGGGGCTTGGTTATTTTTTGGACGCCAGTATTTAGTACTGTATATTCTTGGATTACCGAGTAACACTATTCACAAACTGTCCCCATATCTTTTTTGACATTTTTTTATAGAGATCTGGACTAATGGAGACTTTGCCTTTTGGAAGCTCATAGGGTTTTTATTGCTATAGGTATCTTATATGGTTATTATATATCTGGAGATCTTGCCATCTCCTCCTGGATGTCTCAACGCTACCTCAAATTAAATCTTTCTGAAACTGAACTGATATTTCCCACCTAAACCTGTTCCTGTCCCATCTTTCTCAATCTTGTTGATAATACCCCCATTCCCCTATCCAATCGATGCTGCCTAGGGGTAATTATTGACTCCTCTCCTTTTCTGACCCATCAACTAAGTTCGGAAAATCTGTCACTTTTTCCTTCGCATATAGCCAAAATTTGCAGATTTCTTTTCTCCCAACTACCACATGCTAATGCATGCTCTCATCCTATTGTGCCTGGACTATTGCAACCTTCTACTTTCTGGTTTCCTGTTCCCACCTCTCTCCCCTTCAGTCTATATTGTAACTCTGCCCACAGTATTGTTTCGCTCTATATAACCGGATCCCAAATCTCTCTGTACCTGACAACAAACAGGCTCCCGTTAAACAGGCATTGCATACAAAATCTTTCTCTTAACATTTAAATCCCTTGCTCTGCTGCTCCTCATTATATTTCCTCTCTAGTCTCCCCATATGTTCTGCCGTACCCTCCGCTCATTGCAGAACCAGCTCTGTAAAGACCCCCCACTCATACTGCCTTCCTCTCGCCTTAAAGCTTTCCCTCTGGTGGCTCCCGTCCTCTGGAATTCTATTCCCCTCTTCTACATCAAAAAACCTCAATCAGCAGGTTTAAATCTACCCTTACATCTACCTATCTGGTAACAGCACAGTATATGGTATCATATATCTATATGATGATAAATCTACCCTTACATACTACCTATCTGGTAACCAGCACAGTATATGGTATCTATATATCTATATATGATAAATCTACCCTTACATCCTACCTATCCGGTAACCAGCACAGTAATGATATCTATATATCTATATATGAGTAAAATCTTCCCTTACATCCTACCTATCTGGTAACCAGCACAGTATATGGCATCTATATATCTATATGTAAATCATACCTGACATCCTACCTATCTGGTAACCAGCACAGTATATGGATCTATATATCTATATATGTAAATCTACCCTAATTCCTACCTATCTGGTAACCAGCACATATAGTATATGGTATCTATATATCTATATATGATAAACACCCTTACATCCTACCTATCCGGTACCAGCAAGTATATGATATCTATATATCTATATATGATAAATCTACCCTTACATCCTACCTATCTGGTAACCAGCACAGTATATGGTATCTATTATCTATATATGATAAATCTACCCTTACATCTTACCTATCCGGTAACCAGCACAGATATGGTATCTATATATCATATATGATAAATCTCCCTTACATCCTACCTATCTGGTAACCAGCACGTATATGGTATCATATATCTATATATGATGAATCTAGCCTTACATCCTACCTATCTGGAACCAGCACAGTATATGGTATCTATATATCTATATATGATAAATCTACCCTTACATCCTACCTATCTGGTAACCAGCACAGTATATGATATCTATATATCTATATATGATAAATCTAGCCCTTACATCCTACCTATCTGGTAACCAGAACAGTATATGGTATCTATATATCTATATATGATAATCTACCCTTACATCCTACCTATCTGGTAACCAGCACAGTATATGGTATCTATATCATCTATATATGAAAATCTACCCTTACATCCACACTATCTGGTAACCAGCACAGTATATGGTATCTATATATCTATATATGATAATCTAGCCTTACATCCTACCTATCTGGTAACCAGCACAGTATATTGGATCTATATATCTATAATGATAATATAGCTTACATCCTACCTATCTGGTAACCAGCACAGTATATGGTATCTATATATCTAATATGATAAATCTACCCTTACATCCTACCTATCTGGTAACCAGCACGTATATGGTATCTATATATCTATAATGATAAATCTAGCCTTACAATCCTACCTATCTGGTAACCAGCACAGTATATGGTATCTATATATCTATATATGATACATCTACCCTTACATCCACCTATCTGGTAACCAGCACAGTATATGGTATCTATATATCTATATATGATAAAATCTACCCTTACATCCTACCTATCTGGTAACCAGCACAGTATATGGTATCTATATACCTATATATGATTAATCTATCTTACATCTACCTATCTGGAACCAGCACGTATATGGTATCTATATATCTATATATGATAAATCTACCCTTACATCCTACCTATCTGGTAACCAGCACAGATGATATATATATATCTATATATGAAAATCTAACCTATCATCCCTACATCTGGTAACCAGCACAGTATATGATATCTATATATCTATAATGATAACTACCCTTACATCCTACCTATCTGGTAACCAGCACAGTATATGGTATCTATATATCTATATATGATAAATTATCCTTACATCTTACCTATCTGGTAACCAGCACAGTATATGGTATCTATTATATTATGATTAAATCTACCCTTACATCCTACCTATCTGGTAACCAGCACAGTATATGATATCTTATATCTATATATGATAAATCTAACCTTACATCCTACCTATCTGGTAACCAGCACAGTATATGGTATCTATATATCTATATATGATAAATCTACCCTTACATCCTAACTAATGGTAACCAGCACAGTATAGGTATCTATATATCTATATGATGATAAACTTAGCCTTACATCCTACCTATCTGGTAACCAGCACAGTATATGGTATCTATATATCTATATATGATACATCTACCCTTACATCCTACCTATCTGGAACCAGCACAGTATATGGTATCTATAATCTATATATGATAAATCTACCCTTACATCCTACCATCTGGTAACCAGCACAGTAATGGTATCTATATATCTATATATGATAAATCTATGCCTTACATCTTACCTATCTGGTAACCAGCACAGTATATGGTATCTATATATCTATATTGATAAATCTACCCTTACATCCATCCTATTGTAACCAGCACAGTATATGATATCTAATATCTATATATGATAAATCTAACTACATCCTACCTATCTGGTAACCAGCACAGTATATGTATCTATTAATCTATATATGATAAATCTACCCTTACATCCTCCCTATCTGGTAACCAGCACAGTATATGGTATCTATATATCTATATATGATAAATCTATCCTTACATCCTTACCTATTCTGGTAAATCCAGCCACAGTATATGGTATCTATATATCTATATATGATAATCTACCCTTACATCACCTATCTGGTAACCAGCACAAGTATTAGATATAGTATATCATATATATCTATATATGATAAATCTAACCTACATCTACCTATCTGGTAACCAGCACAGTATATATCGATACTATCTATATATGATAAATCTACCCTTACATCTACCTACTAGGTAACCAGCACAGTATATGGTATCTATATATCTAAATATGAAATCTACCTTACATCCTACCTATCGGTAACCAGCACAGTATATGATATCTATATATCTATATATGATAAATTACCCTTACATCCTCCCTATCTGGTAACCAGCACAGTATATTTATCTATATATCTATATATGATAAATCTACCCTTACATCCTCCCTATCGGTAACCAGCACAGTATATGGTATCTATATATCTATATAGATAAATCTACCCTTACATCTCCCTATCTGGTAACCAGACAGTATATGGTATCTATATATCTATATATGATAAATCTACCCTACATCCTACCTATCTGGTAACCAGCACAGTATATGGGTCATATATCTATATATAAATCTACCCTTAATCCTACCTATCTGGTAACCAGCACAGTATATGGTATCTATATATCTAATATGATAAATCTACCTTACATCCTACCATCTGGTAACCAGCACAGTATATGGTAATCTATATAGAAAATCTACCCTTAAATCCTACCTATCTGGTAACCAGCACAGTATATGGTACCTATATATGATAAATCTACCCTTACATCCTACCTATCTGGTAACCAGCACAAGGAATGGTAATCTAATATGATATAATCTACCCTTACATCATACCTATCTGGTAACCAGCACAGTATATGGTATCTATATATCTATATGATAAATCTACCCTTACATCACCTATCCGGTAGGTAACCAGCACAGTATTTAGGATATCTATAATCTATTATGATAAATCTATCCTTACATCCTACCTACCGGTAACCAGCACAGTATATTGTATATCGATATATGATAAATCTACCCTACATCTACCTATCTGGTTAACCAGCACAGTATATGGTATTATATATCTATAAATGATAAATCTACCCTTACATCTACCTATCTGGTAACCAGCACAGATAATGTATCTATATATCTATATATGATAAATTACTCCTTACATCCTACCTATCGGTAACCAGCACAGTATATGATATCTATTATCTATATATGTAAATCTACCCTTACATTCTACCTATCTGGTAACCAGCACAGTATATGGTATCTAATATCTATATATGATAAATCTACCCTTACATCTACACCTATCTGGTAACCAGCACAGATATGGTATCTATATATCTATATATGATAAATCTACCTTACATCCTACCTATTGGTAACCAGCACAGTATATGGTATCTAATATATCTATATATGATAAATCTACCCTTACATCCTACCTATCTGGTAACCAGCCAGTAATGGTATCTTATATCTATATATGATAAATCTACCTTACATTCTTACCTATCTGGTAAACAGCACAGTATATGGTATCTATATTCTATATGAAAATCTACCCTTACATCCTACCTATCTGGTAAACATACAGATATGGTATCTTATATCATATTGATAAATCTACCCTTATTATCCTACTATCCGAACCACACAGTATATGGTATCTATATATCTATATATGATAAATCTACCCTTAATTCTACCTATCGGTACCAGCACAGTATATGGTATCTATTATATATGATAATACTACCTTACATCCTACCTATCTGGGAACCAGCACAGTATATGGTATCTATATATCTAATATGATAAATCTACCCTACATTCTACCTATCTGGTAACCAGCGACAGTATATGGTATATGATATATCCATATATGATAAATCTACCCTTACATCCTACCTATCTGGTAACCAGCACAGTTATGGTATCTATATATCTATATGATAAATCTACCCTTACATCCACCTATCTGGTAACCAGCACAGTATATGGTATATATCTAATATGATAAATCTACCCTTACATTTACCTATCTGGTAACCAGCACAGTATATGGTATCTATATATCTATATATGATAAATCTACCCTTACATCCTACCTATCTGGTAACCAGCACAGTTAATGGTATCATATATCATATATGATAAATCTCCCTATAATCCTACTATCGGTAAACCAGCACAGTATATGGTATCTATATATCTATATATGATAAATCTACCTTACATTCTACCATCTGGTAACCAGCACAGTATATGGTATCATATAATCTATATATGATAAATCTAGCCTTACATCTACCTATCTGGTAACCAGCACAGTATATGATATCTATATATCTATATATGATAAATCTAGCCCTACATCCTACCTATCTGGTAACCAGCACAGTATATGGTATCTATATATCTATATATGATAAATCTACCCGTACATCCTACCTATTGGTAAACAGTAACATACAGTATTTGATTGTTTTATTTGCACCGCATTTGTCTCACTCCAGCAATATACCCATTTCATTGATCTGTGTGTTACCCACCTAACTAGATTGTAAACTCTATGGGGAAGGGACCTCCTTACCTCTTGTGGCTTATAAATAAATCTACATACATACATACATACATACAGTGCTGCAATATAATCTTCTTTCCATTACTTACTTGTTTCTGCAAAACTGTTTTTTTCAGATGATAGATGGAGGGTGTCTTCAAAAAAATCTGGAGGTGCAGGTAGAGGAACATCACTCAATATAACTGGAGGTGGAGGTAGAGGAACATCACTCCATGTAGCTGGAGGTTCAGGTAAAGGGGCATCACTCCATGTAGCTGGAGGTTCAGGTAAAGGGGCATCACTCCATGTAGCTGGAGGTTCCGGTAAAGGGGCATCACTCCATGTTGCTGGAGGTTCCGGTAAAGGGGCATCACTCCATGTAGCTGGAGGTTCAGGTAGAGGGACATCATTCCATGTAGGTTCCAAAACTGGAGAACTGTTGCCCTGAACTCTGAATAGTAATATTAAAAATAGAGGGATTTTATCTTCCACCATTCACAGTGATTTAATAGCTTTACATAATTGATCATGTAGGAATAGTAGTTATACATTTTATTAATGTAGACTTTCCATTGGTGCTACTGTGTGGTCTCTGTGACTGTTTATGTGATCATTTTCCTACATGTCCTGAAACAAATAACTACTGTCTGCTTCTTAGCTCCCATTGTTTTAATCCTCTTTCACACTGACTTCACTTTCTGATAATCTCAAAGTGCCAACACTGCAGGTAACTATAAACCAGCAGATATAGGGGATTCTGGGCACCTGTTAATGTTTTAATTAAGCACCTCCCTCACACACCCAGGAATTTAAAGTGCAAGTTCACCCCCTTAATAACATTTAAAGGGACACTATACTGAAAAAATTACTTTGCCTCATATTAATCTATAATTGAATCCATGTAAGTAGCACTTACTCTGATTTGCAGAAGAGGAGAACCAGTGTCAGACAACAAGAAGTTCTTCCTCCAGAAATGTCCTTGAGAGTTAAGCAAGTATGGAAAAGTTGGGATTTGGGATATTAAATGTTCTTAAAGGGTATTTCCACCCCAAACCTTAAATTTCATATAATGTAAGGCACCCCTCAATCCTAAACACTAGCTTTAAAACATCAGCCCCTAAATATACTTACCCTCCTTCGTTCCTTAGGTCACAACCTCTTCTGTTACTTCCGTGCATGGAAAAGGGGTCAGACTGGCAGTAGCATCTGTGATTGGCTGAGACTCAGCCAATCAATGATGTAGCTGCTGGTAAGCAGAGAGAGCAGAGGTAACAAGGTTGGATAAGTACATTTAGGGGTTGAGTTAGATGTTTTAAAGCTAGCATTTAGGGTTGGGGGTTTGATATGGGCGCCCGCACAGGTTGCATTACCAAGGGGGTGCCAGGCGGTAATTTGTGCCAGAGCCCCCCCATTTACGGTCCTGCAGATCAAATATATGTATCAGCACCACCCCACAGACAAAGCTCCAACACACATAAGCCCCACTTTAGATGTCTGTATGCTGTGTTGTTCTGTCTGTGCATTTACAGGGTTATTTAATAAAAGTTCTTATCGTTTAAAATGGTGCTAATTTTGCCCCAACCAATCAGATGTTAGCTTTCAAAGGTTAAATAAGATCTGATTGGTTGGGGCAAAATTAGCACCATTTTAAACGATAAGAACTTTTATTGAATCTCCCTGTTAGTGCGTTATATGTTACGTAATGATGTACGCACAATATATACAAGCATGCACTGCAGATACTGAAAGACAGTAAGTGCAGGTGGTGGACTTGATTTGAAGCAGACCAAGGCAAGCAGCATTCAGCAGCGTATTGTGTGAGCCCAGGGGGGTGGTTTGGAGGTGGTGCTAAGCGCCAGTAGCTAATTTTGCACAGGGTGCTATTAATCCTAACGCCAGCCCTGGGGGTTGCCATACCTTATAAGCAAATTGAATTGCAAGAGAACAAGAATTACATGATTTATTTATATGATTAAGGACTTTGTCAGCTCAGAACTATAGCATCTTTACCCTAGAGGGCGCCAGTACACAACAAAGATGTGTTATCTAAAGGATAAGATATAAATGTGTTACTTCAGTTAGTGGCACATTGTCCCTCATATAATACAACAATACACATGCACTCAATAAATACAGCAAAGAATAGTAAGGTAGAGTGTGAAGCAATTGTGGAAAATATTATTGAATTGGAAATATTATATTATACTGGGAAGTGACATTTAGTTATTACAATGCAACTAGAAAATATACAGTCAAGTGCTACCGAGATCTATAAAAGTTAAAATATATGAAGCATCGGTATAGGGATACAGGCGAGGGTTATGGGTAAAAGAAGGTGCTGTAAAGGGAGGGTTATAAGGAGCCATTCAACAGGTTATTTACAGGTTAAAAAACTCACGGTGGGGTTGATGGGAATTTGATATTCGGTATTTGTGGAGGAGGAACAAGATCTTTCCTTCGAAGACTCCACCTAAATATTTAACATGGGATAAAAGATGCGGAACATAAATTCCATTATTAAATATTTGTAAGTATGCAGCATTCCCACTTTTCAATCAATGTCTTTTATAAATTTCCGAATGTTGAGGCCAAATAGGCAGCTCTACTGTCTCTCTACTCTGCTGACGTTTTGTTAGTCATCCGACTGGCTTTCTCAATTCAGAATGACTTGTACAAGAATCTATTGGTAATAAATACCCTCGAAAATCCCAATTAGCATATCACAGCCAGGTGTTAGGGACCTTCAGAATGCAAGGTGTGATTGAATTGTGGTGTTACCTTACCCTGGGCATTCCTATAGCACCTCTTAGCCACAATGCAATCACACCTTGCATTCATAATGTCCTTAACACCTGGATGTGATATGCTAATTGGGACTTTCCAGGGTACATAATTGCCACAGATTCTTGTACAAGTCATTCTGAATTGAGAAAGCCAGTCGGATGACTAGCGAAACGTCTTCAAGAACTAAACTTCAAGTTGATCTAACTGAATACAACAGATAGTTACATATACAGTATATGGTGCCCTGTGTGCAATGCAGCTTATTGCTTTGTGGCGGGAAAGGACAGAAACAATGTCGTGGGTAATGGTGTACTGACTTATTTTTTGAAATATTCCCAAAGGCCTTACTGTATGTGCTAAACTCTCTATCCACTGGTTGGATGTTTCCTGGGTGAATGAATGGCCCTACATTTCCAGAATTTTGGTTTAGCCAGTTAAAATTCTGTTTTAAAACCTATTGTGGTGGCTTAACAGTTAGATCCAGTTACCCAATGACATAAACTTGCCCCAGAGATCATTCTTTTCATCATCCTTCTCCAACATTTACAGTGCACAGGTACTTCTGTCCTGTGGTTCACTATGCACCAATGATAGAAGTAGATGTACAAAATGTACTGGCTCTGCTTTTTTGAGTGGTTTAAGGACTAGAGATGGACCTGAATCCGAATCTGGTTCAGAAGCGGATTTAAAGGGCAAGTTCGCTCAAAAAAACCCTTTCTCTAAATTGCATATTACCCCCAAAACCCCACTTTTGCGTTATTGCCAGCTTCCCAAAACCTGAACTTCCCCTGAACGTCCTTACCTGATATGGTCCCTCGTCGTCTAGGTGCCACTCTCTGCTCCTGTTTCGAGCTTGTTTCGAGCTAAAACAGGAGCAGGGGACTACAGCGTAGACAGCCGCCTCCCTTCCTGGTCGCAGTTGTCAGGCAATTGGGCGTGATATCACGTAGCGACTTAACTGTCAGCCGTAACCAGGAAGTGGAGCGGCTGTCAGCAGCAGAGGCAGCCTAGGAGCGGTGAGGGACCGGGTCAGGTAAGCAAGTTCAGGAGTGTTTTTGGAAGCTGGGAATAACGCGAAAGTGGGGTTTGGGGGGGTAATATACAATTTTTTTTCACTGGAGATGCCCTTTAACAGATTTGCCAGAACTCGGACAGATTTTTTTAAACCGTGGAACTATATTTGAAAATTCCTAGAGATTTTTAAAATTTTCGATTTTGAAAATTCAAAATTTCAAGAAAATTCAAATACTTTAAAAAATACTATACATAATGCCAAAACAGCAAGTGCGTGAAGTTCCCGGTACTGGACGTTTTTTTTTTAAAGGTTTTGGGCATTGATATGAGTTCCCCAGACCATTTCCCAGGTCCCTGAGCCATTTACAGGAAGTTACCATGGCTATTTATACCTTCGTTTTAGGCGAAACTTTCAGATACTTTAACTCCCATTGACTACAAAGTGAATCAGCAAGCAGAACGGATTTCAGTAAGTTCGGGCATTTTTATTAAGGACACCTTAACTTGCGTTGTATATAGATTAACATTGTTAAAATCTACAGTATGCTATGGGTGATTGCAGTTTGTGAAGTTCTAAAAAGTTCAAGTTCGTCCGAACTATTAAAGTTTGTGTTGAACTTGGGTTCGAGTTCTAGCCCATCCTTAGAATGGATACCATAGTTCATATCAGAGGACACACTGGCATAACAAGGACACTGTAGAAGAGAGTGCTTTTACTTCTCATATTGCAATATAATAATAATCTTGAACCTC
This sequence comes from Hymenochirus boettgeri, assembly GCA_019447015.1. Classification (NCBI taxonomy): domain Eukaryota; kingdom Metazoa; phylum Chordata; class Amphibia; order Anura; family Pipidae; genus Hymenochirus; species Hymenochirus boettgeri. Next base: position 72,856,897 of record CM033476.1, on the reverse strand, counting down.
CATTTTTGACTCCAAAGACTTATGGCCTCAGTTGCAAACTCTTTTTAAAACTGTTTTATCCCCCTTATTGCAGTCTTGGTATCATTATACCCAATATAGCTCTGGCCCTGTGAATGTCTCTCAACATAACTAGAATCCATTTTGTAGCAGTTAATAAGCAGTGGGAGTTGTGTGAGGTTTCATGTCCTATTAACATGAAATATAGTCAATAGTTGAGGTTTGTACCGTGTTAGCCATAAGTAAGAGAAGAGAAGTCGAGCTGTGAGACTTTTTATTGGCTAACTAGATAAAAAATAATTAAGCAAGCTTTTCTAAGCATGTGATGAAGGGGGCTTAGGAAAGCTTGCTTAGATTTTTTTATCTAGTTAGCCAATAAAAAGTATCACAGCTCGACTTCTCTTCTCTCATGAAATATAGAAATTCTATATGAACCACAGAGGAAGTGCTGCTGCTTTTAGAAAAGTCTAATATCAAGTGGTGGAGCTGCGGTGTTTTTGTACACTTACCCCAGCATGCTCTGTGAGCTTGTTGGTGATTTTGCGGTAACCTTACGAGACATGGTTCCAGTTTTTGATAGTCGTGAATCAGATTCCTAGGGGGAAAACTAAGAATATTGAATCTCATTTCCTCCCTGGCAGTTTAATTGGGGCCTGTCCTGGTGTCCCAGACTGACAAGCACTGTTCTGTAATGGGGGACTCTGGGCTGTCCTGGCATGGCTGGAGTGGTTCAGGGGCAAACATTGATTGCCGGGGGAAGTATGCTTACATAAACCTTTAAAGGATTTACACTAAAGGTTCATACACACGTACAATGGCGGGTCCCGGACCACGACGCACGATGTGTACGAACGTTCGTTTTGGCCAACAATCGTCCTGTGTATGGGCACTTTATCGGCCGAGACGGCCGTTCAGTCAGGGAACGTTTGGATCTCCAAACGACCGTCTGTTTCGGCTGATAAAGTGCCCATGCTTGGGCCAATTTTCGTCTGAAACTGACGTTCGTACACATCGTGGGTTGCGAGTCAGGACCCGTGATCGCACGTGTGTACGAACCTTAGGGTTAGGTACACACAAGCGGATATTTTGGCCCAATCAGGACCGGATTTACACCGCCCTTAGCCCCACCCCTATACACAGAACACACCATTAAACCACACCCCTTTTCTCTTTTTTGGGGAAGAAAATAGACTATAAAGGAGTTGGATTGGTGGGAGGAGATTGACAGCCGCCCCTCCAACCTCAGGCGCCCCAAGGTGCGTGCCTACTGTGCCTAATGGTCAATCCGGCCCTAGGCCCGACTGACCAGTAGCTACTTCCAATCTTTCGGTGAGAACAATTGTGTGGTCCATGGAAGACCATGTGATCAGCTGTGATTTTAATCAATGTCCGATTGTTTTTTCAGCTGGAAACATGATCAGACAGTCGTGGTCACTAAGTACCTGCTTGGGTGAGCACAACCTTATAACTCAGGAACTGCAGAAAAACTTTCTGGTAACTTTGGTTATCAGGATTTTTTAATATCTATGACAATTTTATAACATCTATGATAGCTTTATACCATCTATGATAGCTTTATAACATCTATGATAGCTTTATACCATCTATGATCATTTTATAACATCTATGATAGCTTTATACCATCTATGATCATTTTATAACATCTATGATAGCTTTATAACATCTATGATCATTTTATAACATCTGATAGCTTTATAACATCTATGATAGCTTTATAACATCTATGATAGCTTTATAACATCTATGATAGCTTTATACCATATATCATTTTATACATCTGTAGTTAGAGGGCGCGGTCTATAATGCTTTGGATAATCAGTCACTTACATCGTAATGATCATTTTATAACATCTATGATAGCTTTATACCATCCTATGATCATTTTATAAACCATCTGATAGGCTTTATAACATCTAATATAGCTTATTAGACATCTATGATCGCTTTGATAACATCTATGATAGCTTTTACATCTCTGATAGCTTTATACATCATGACGTTTATAATCGATTAATAATATCTTTGTTCAGTCTATGATCGCTTTATTACCATCTATGATCATTTTATAACATCTTATATCCTTTAAATAAACCTCTATAATATTTAACATCTATGATAGCTTTATAAACATCTATGATAGCTTTATACATCATGATAGCTTTATACACATCTATGATAGCTTTATACAATACATCTAGATCATTTATAACATCTATGCATTTTATAACATCTATGATAGCTTTATAACATCTTGATGTTATCACTCTATGATAGCTTTATAACATCTATGATGCTGTTAATATATCCATCTAATGATAGCTTTATACCATCTATGATACATGTTATAACATCTATGATAGCTTTATACTCATACTTATGATAGCTTTATACCATCTGATACTTTCTCTATATATACATCTATGATAGCTTTAATTATCCATCTATTATCATTTTATAACATCTATATCAGACTTTATACCATCTATGATACTTTATAACATCTATGATAGCTTTATAACATCTATGATAGCTTTATACCATCATGATCATTTTATAACTCTATGATCATCTTTATAACATCTATGAAGCTTTAATCATCTATGAATAGCTTTATAACATCTATATAGCTTTATACCATCTATGATAGCTTTATAACCTCTATGATCATTTTATAACATCTATGATAGCGTTATACTTAGATCATTTTATACATCGATGATAGCTTTATACATCTATGTGGCTTTATAACATCTATGATCATTTTATAACATCTATGATAGCTTTATACATCTATGATATTTTATACATCTATAATATCTTTATAACATCTATGATAGCTTTATAACAGTCATGATAGCTTTATACATCTCTGATAGCCTTATACATTAGATCATTTTATAACATCTATGATAGCTTATATACCATCACTATGATCATTTTATACTATGATACTTTATACATCTATGATCATTAGACATTTATAGTAACATCTATGATACTTTATACCATCTATATCATTTTATATCTTGATAGCTTTATAACATCTATGATCAGTTTATAACATCTATAATAGCTTATAACTATCTATGATCGCTTTATACCATCTTAATCATATTTATACACATCTATGATAGCTTTATAACATCTATGATCATTTTAAAGCATCTATATATAGCTTTAATACCATCTATGATACATTTTAAAATAGACATCTAGTATCATTTTTATACATCTATGAATAGCTTTATAACATCTATGATCATTTTATACATCTATAATGCCTTATAACTATCTATGATAGCTTTCTAGCCCATCTATAATCATTTTATAACATCTATGAATTATTCTTTATAACATCTATGATAGCTTTAAACATCTATGATAGCTTTATACATCTATGAACTTTTATACGATCTATGATCATTTTAACATCTATGATACTTTATACCATCTAGATCATTTTATAACATCTATGATAGCTTTATACCATCTATGATCTTTTTTTATACATCTTGATAGCTTTTCCACTAATCATTATACCTCTATAGATAGCTTTTATAACATCTATGATCATTTTATAACATCTATAATCATTGATTTTTAACATCTATGATAGCTTTATAACATCTATGATAGCTTTATAACATCTATGATCTTTTATCATCTATTAAGCTTTATACCATCTATAATCATTTTATAACATCTATGATAATTTTATAACATCTATGATAGCTTTATAACCATCTATGATGCCTTTTATATCATCTATGATAGCTTTATACCATCTATGATCATTTTATAACATCTATATAGCTTTATATCTATAATCTTATATACTTGATAGCTTTATATCTATATCATTTAACCATCTATGATGCTTATATACCATCTATGATCATTTTATACCATCTAGGATAGCTTTATATCCATCTATGATCATTTTTAACTCTATGATCATTGCTACTTTATACAGCTATATCCTTATAACATCTATGATAGCTTTATAACATCTATACTTGATAACATCTATATAGCTTTATAACATCTATGATCATTTTATAACATCTATGATCATTTTAAACATCTATGATCGCTTTATAACATCGATGATAGCTTTATCTACCATCTATGATTTTTAGACATCTATGATCATTTTATAACATCTATGATAGCTTTATAACATCTATGATGCTTTATAACATCTATGATAGCTTTATAAACATCTATATAGCTTTTATACATCTAAGACTTATAAACTATGATAGCTTTATAAACCATCTATGATACTTTTATAACATCTATGATAGCTTTAACATCTATGATCATTTTATAACATCATGATAGCTTTATACATCTATGATAGCTTTATAACATCTATGATCATTTTAAACATCTATGATCATTTTATAACATTAGATATTAAACATCTATGATAGCTTTATAACATCATGATCATTTTTAACATACATGATCATTTATACCATCTATTTAAGCTTTATACCATCTATGATAGCTTTATAAACATCTAGGATCATTTTATAACATGTATGATAGCTTTATACCATCTATGATCTTTTAACATCTATATAGCTTTATACCATCTATGATAGCTTTATACATCTATGATCATTTTTATAACATCTATGATAGCTTTATACCATTATGATAGCTTTATACACTCTGATTCATTTTATAACATCTATATTAGCTTTAATACCATCTGTGATCATTTATCATGCACGAAATCTGCAATATGTTTCGATGCATGAGCAAATATATCAATCTACACTCGTGTGCCCTGTGTTTATAGTCTACATTGGACAAGCAACAACCTTTATAGAGACAGGATGGCCAATCATCGTACGTCTATCAGACAAGCAACTCAAGATAAGGGTCGTAACATCAACAGCAAATATGGTGATATGGCGGTGGCTAAACATTGTAATACCCATAACCACTCTATTGGGAGCTTACGGTGGATGATTATAGACGGTCTTCAAGCTCACTTGGTAAATAAGATGGACATGGAAAATGCATTGCTTCGTCGTGAATCCAGATGGATCCACCGCCTTGGCACACTTACGCCACGGGGATTGAATGAACAGTGGGCTCTTCAGTGCTTCCTATAATAAGACGTTCTGGTTGATAATGAGTAACGGTCTGCACCTGAAATTCCCAGTCTGTGTGATTTTCTGAATGCCATAGTCCCTCGGGGGGCCACATTGAGCGTTCTTACCTTTTTCCCTGTATTAGTACAGTAACATCATCCTTCCTTCCTATGACAGTTATAGGCTTCAAAGACGAGTACTGTGGCTCTAGTGCATAAATTTACCTTATCGCCCAACACAATTAATCAGTGAAGATGAGGTTGTGGACCTCGACAATGGGCGAGGTGAGGACGGTTCACTTGTTACAAACCTTAGCGAGTTGTAAAGAGCATAGGTCGAATCTGCGATAGATCTATAAGTCTTAGGAGTATATCATACTATGGGTAAGTGTGGTTTCTAACTGAAAAACAACAGGGGGGTATGAGCTAAAATGGGTCCAGTTAGGTTTCTCAGTGTGCATAGAGGGGGATTCGCCATATGCTATGTTACTTGGTGAGATTTATAGCTATACGTTTTAGCTTTTATACAGGAGTCGTTTTTTGATACATTGTATAGAATCGAGATTATATATTAGGCTACACTGTTGTACATGGGTTTTAGGTTTTTATAGTTTTATAGTTTTATCTACACTTGGCACTTTATAGCACATTGACACTTTATAGGGTTAATATTGTAGGTTTGAGATTTAAGGGGCGTGTCTAAAGTGAGGTCACTCCGGTCCGCCTACCACACACTTACCGATTGGTTGGAGATCGGTTTTTAAACTTACACTGTGTATTTATATATATATATATATATATAAATACATACAATACAAGGATTGTGGAAGCACTCCAATTAGGCTAATTTACAACTACATTTAGTGGAAGTGCTACTGATCTGGTCAGACATTTATACAAACATAGAAAAAGATAATCAATGCATACTCCTAGGCCCCACAGCACCTCCAACATGCCCCTTTTATGGGACGTGCTATGCCTTTAATATAAAGCACTGAAAGGCCTCTTCCCTCATTTTAAAAAGCCAAAGGGCTGGAGGGAAGTGAGAAAGCCTGTTACATGGATCCAGTACTATGAGAAATGCAAAAGTTTGCTAATGGTAATTGAAGTAAAAAAGGCTAGAAGTTAGGACGTTACAGACTGGGGTTACCTTGACATGGTTGTAAGGCTTTTCATTCATGTGATCACAGTAATGTATACTAAAACCCCTTTGTTTATTAAGTATGCCAGTGTGCAGATAATATGATATTGTATGGCGCCTAGGTATGTGCATTGATTATCTTTTCTATGTTTGTATTAATGTTTGACCAGATCAGTAGCACTTCAGCAAAATGTAGTTGTAAATTAGCCTAATTGGAGTGCTTCCACAATCCTTGTATTGTATGTATTTATTGGGAAGCATGGTCAAGCTTCCATGTGGTTATAGCACTCCCAACACGCCCCTTTTATGGGAGGTCCTATGCCTTTAATATAAAGCACTGGGTGGATGGCCTCTTCCCTCATTTTAAAAAGCCAAAGGGCTGGGGGGAAGTGAGAAAGCCTGTTATATGGATCCAGTGTACATCTATGAGAAATGCAAAAGTTTGCTAATGGTAATTGAAGTAAAAAGGGTTAGAAATTAGAATGCACCCCTTCACATATATAATAATATAAGGACATTACGCCACCTCGGAGTTCCCTGACCTGTAAAAAAGAACTCGGTCTACAGCCTCGTTCTTCTATCTGGTCAGGGAACTCCTCGGTGGCGTAATATCCTTATATTACACTGTAAGGGACGCATTATCCCTTATATATTCCAATCAATAATGCACACCTTCAAAATTCAAGTTCCCTGGAGACAGTACACAGGACTGTAGCTTTTTTACTGCTAAATTTATAAGTAAACTTGAATACTGCACACAGGATCAATTTTTCAAACTGCTTTTAATTAATTATCTTCTTGAACACATTTGCAAATACACACAGCGTTTCGAGCAAACTACTTGTATGTATGTATGTATGTATGCATGCATGTAATGTATGTATAATTTTATTTATAAAGTGACACTTGGGTACGCAGCGCTGTACATGTGTATGCAAATGGCAAATACACATCATATCCTACTCCACCCCCTTTAAGGCTGTTAGCAGGAACTGACATCATACTTTAAACTCTATTTTATATTATACATGTTCCCAATTTAACTTTAACATTAACTAGTTTTACATCATCACAACCCTATAATCATTACTAGGAAACAGTCAATAGCCTATTATTAGAAGGAAAACCAATACCATTACACACATTCCCTTTATCATTATAAAAATAAATACAAATGGTAATCCTTATTTAGCCCCTCAGGTGCTAGACTTTTTAGCCGGTGTATCCATTACACCTCTCTCTGCTTCATACTTTTAACCCTATCCCTTCCCCTCTTTGGTATGGGGACTGTTTCCTGTACCGTAAATCTTAAATCATTTTCATTGGGTCCTTGTTCAATAATTCAATGGTAATTTCCAATCTTTAAGCCTGAAATTAGATCTATGCTGGGAGATATGTGATCTAATAGGTTGGGTAGTTTCTCCAACATACACCAAGTTACAAGGGCACCATTAGTGCATATATCGCAAATTTGGTAACACGTGAAAAGCATCCCTTCAGGGCATATTTTTTTCCACTGCCTCGATGTTGGAAAGTCTTTCCTTTTTGTACAAATATACACTGTAGACAGTGTAGGAATGGAAACCTGCCTACATCTCCTCTGCCCAAAAAGGTTTCTGATTCAATTTGGCCTGTTGTATACACTGATCTAACGTGTGAACTGTGTAGTGTGCGTTCCCGTCTATACAATGTTAGATTCCTCAATTTGCGGATATGGATTTTGTAAAAGATGCCAATTCTTCTTCACTATATCCTTTACCCTTCACTTCCTACTAGGGATGGCCGGTTCGCGGATCCGAACCCGAATCCGCTGCGGATTTATCCCGTTCGCGAACGGCGGATTTTTCCGGATTTTCCGCCTTCCTAACTTCCGATTCTCAGATTTTTAGTATTTTTGAAAATTTTCGAAATTACAAGTTTTCACGTATTTTCGAAAATACGAAAAAACACGTAATTTCGGGAATTTTCGAAAATACAAGGATTTCTCTTATTTCCATAAATACGTATTTTTGAAAATTTTCGAAATTACGAGGATTACTCGTATTTTCGAAAATACGAAAAATCTCATAATTTCGAGGGTATTTTTCCTTTTATTGGGTCCGCTCGAGGATTTAGAATTTTTTCGAAAATTCGCGGATCCTCGGGCGGACCGGATTTTGCGAAGTTCGGACATCTCTACTTCCTACTGCAAAGTTCATCACTAAAGTCCTATCCTCTTTCTTTCTATATAATTCTTTTACCATTTACCTTCTCCAAAAACTGTTTTCAAAACTATCACTGGATAATCCCTTTGTTTTAACTTCTTATATGTTTCCCCAAACTGTGATTTCTTCCAGGACAAATTATTTACAATTCGCTCTAGTCTCGTAAATTGGCTTACAGGAATAGCCTTCTTTACATGTGACGGGTGAAAACTTCTAAATGTTAATAGCTGATTTCTATCTTTTGGTTTAGAATAAAGTTCTGTTTGGAAGCCTTCCTCTATTGTTACTCACACATCTAAAAAACAAACACTACTAGAATCATAGATCATAATGAACTTTCACTATGACCTATGATTCTAGGATTGTTTGTTCTTTAGATGTGTGAGTAACAATAGAGGAAGTCATCCAAACACCAACTAAAAAGTCTAGCACCTTAGGGGTTAAATAAGGATTACAATTTGTATTTATTTTTATAATAACAAGAGGGACAGAGTTTGAGGAGGAACATGTTTATTCTAATGTACACTGTTTATCCTGGCACAGATATATTGATGATGTTTTGTCCTATGGCGGCCCCATTGGATCCCTTCAGCTGTTTCTTGGCCAATTCAATTCATATGTAATGTGCACTTAAAAATGACCTCTAATATAACTGCCACCCAGATTGCTTTCTTAGACGCCTCTGTCTTTAACAAAAATGGGCACCTCCATACTGAGTTACATACTAAAAAGACAGATCGCTACACATTATTGAGTATTATATTCAAGTGCATAGTCTCTGATAAAACAATATATAATCAGAGGATACAAGAAATGAAAGGTAAAGTTTTAGAGAGGGGTACCCCAATTGGATCAAGTGATCCAAGATATTGGGAGGGACCAACTAAGAGATAAAAAAACAAGAAAAAACATGTATACCTTTGTTATGGAATATTCTACATGTAGTCCTCAATTATCTAGAATCATTGGCCGTCATTGGTGACTGCTGAGGGACAGCTATCTGGAAATATCTGAATTTCAGTAATTGCCTTTATTCTCGTACAGGAGGGGATACACACTAAGAAATAGATTGGTTAATGCCATGGTTAAAACGCCTGATCAAAAAGGGTTTCTTTAAGAAAGAAAACCTGCAATACACATGCAATACGGACTTTTGTGTCTATTTCTTGTTCATGTGGGATGTATTATGTTGGTGAGCCTACTCAGCAAATCAAAGATCGCATCTCTCAACACAGATTGCACAAACCAACCAAAAAATGTTACCTGTCCCCCAACACTATTGTGACAAGGGACATAAATCCATGGAGATTAAGTTTTTGGTCCCTGAACACATCCTTAAATTGAAAAGGGGTGGGGATAGTGTATTGAGAAGTAAAATGGATACATCTTTTTTGGACATTGCACCCAAAAGCTCTCAATAGAAACTACAATCTGTACCCTGGGCCAGATTTATACCTCAGGAGCCCGTACAGCCAAAGAGCCTGGTGCCTTTAGCCCCACCCTTAAACACAGACCACACCCCTAAACCACACCCATTTGTTCTTTTTTGGGGAAGAAAATAGACTATAAAGGGGTTGGATTGGTGGGAGGAGGCAGCCGGCCCTGTCTGTACCTGTTTCTGCAATATGATGATGTGTTGAAATGTCCTATTATGTGACTGTCCTATTATGTGACTATGTGTGAGTATATATATATATATATATATATATATATATAAGCAGTGGAAAGGTCAGCACTCCGTTCCTTGTGAATGCCTGGGTGCCAAATCAATCATCAGATAAGATCAAACCTTTGACGGCACTCACAGGACTTAACAAGCCGTCCTCATGATATGACATCCTAACTGGGAGGTAAGTGTTTATAGCCTCCCCAACTAGCCAAACCAGCGCAGAACAATTAAAACACAAATATGTATTTACAACAAAGTTTCCACATATATAAAATCTAGTACTTTAAAAGCCACATAGGGTAATATTATACGTAACAACGTAACCTGCAGGAAAGAAAGCATCAAGGGTTAAGGCTTAAGGGCATCATAAATCATTTGTATCTTAACACCAAAAGCAGAGCATGATGTTGCCCTTGTATAGGAAGAAACAAACTTAACTGCAACAATATAAGTACAAAACATGATGTTGCATTTGTATATAGAGGTCATAGAGATAACAGAGAAAATGTAAACAATGGCTCATAAAAAACACTGCTCATTTAAAGTCCTGTGAGTGTTGTCGCATGTTTGATCTTTTATAAAGAGAGAGAGAGAGAGAGAGAGAAAAGGGATATTTGGCACAGCACTCCTTCCCCTTTCTCAAGCAACAAACAGTAAACATGCCACCTATGAGGTACATCTTTATAACTATAGCTTGTCTGGTCACATGTTCAACATCCACCTATCTGATGGCCCGAAGATATCACATGACCAGACAACCACATAATGTTGCTAATGCATACTAATTAGACAATAATTCATATATATATATTCAATGTAATACATTCTCAATATGCTGTATATTGGCCCCCTAGAGTTCTTCCAATTAACAAATCATATGAAACATACACCTCATCACCTTTTATATATTTATTTTTGGTACTTACTTACTGGACGTGCTGATCCTACCTTCTTTTCATGCTTTTATATATATATATATAATATATATATAATATATATATATATAAAATTTTTTTTTTTTTTAATTAATTTCAATGAAAAGACATCAACATGTTTCCCACTCCCTCAGGAGCTGTTGTCAGGAGCCATCGTCAGGAGCCATCGTCAGGAGCCATCCTGGGGACAGCTCCTGAGGGAACGGAAACATGTTGATGTCTTTTCATTGAAATTAATAAATAATGATTTTATTTAAAGATCCGAGAACCACTGCTTTTCACTATATATATAAAACAAATAATAATAATAAAATAGTAATATTAATAAAATAATAATTATAGTAATAATAATAATAATTATAGTAATAATAATTAAAATAATAATTAAGCTTTCATCATTGAGCTTAAGAATCAGAATCATTATTCATTGCATACAAAGTAAATATTGTATACAAAGAACGTAGAATAAGGAACTTCCTTTGGTAATGTCTATTTCTGACTTCCCAGATCTCTTCTCCCTTTCTGCTCTTTCATAATCCTTTGTGGTTTTAACTCTGGCGCCGGTGGTAGAACAATACACTTTAACTTTTTACCCCTTCCCTTTTCTTTATGACTAGAGGTATTGATCAGGCTCGAGTAGAACCCGGTTCCAACGAAACGTCCAGAAACTTCAGATCTCACAGAACTTGGATTTTCTAGATTTTAGATTTTTTTGAAAATGAAAAAACTGTCGATATTAAACAACTATTGACATTTTTCACCAGTGTGGCCATTATGGTAGCCCTTATGGCACCCATAGATGCTATGATCGTGGTCATATATGCTCAGAATGCGTGTAGCCTGATTCTGTCTCTCATCTTCTAAAGATCTTTACAGTATGTATCCAGTTGAACATTCTGCTGAAGCAAAGCTTGAAGCATTCACAAACCTTAACAAGCATTCCTAAAACTAGGATTCTCACCGTAATTCCATGGCCGGTCTGGTCAAGGCTTTTGAAATCGATTGGTTTTCTGGTATACTTTGCTTGTGGTACTTTATTTGCTTCACTGTAGATTTTCTCAGCATGAAAAAATTTCTTTTTGGTAGTCAGAAATCCGATTTTCTTGCGGGCGACCTTTTCACTATGAATGTCTACCAACTTCAAGGGGAATTGAAATAAACATAAAATAATTTGCATTAGGAATGAATTACTTGTAATCAATCAGTAAAACTTACAGGAGCCTTATCTGTTATATTCAGTCTTCAAGTTTAGATCTTGAAGACGTTTCGCTAGTCATCCGACTGGATTTCTCAATTCAGAATGACTTGTACAAGAATCTGTTGGCGATAAATACCCTAAACTGTTCCAATCAGCCTATAACAGCTAGGTGTTATGGACCTTCTGAATGCATGTATCCCACCCCTCCCTGGAGTCGTGGGAGTCTCCCTAATTTAGGGTGCTCTTCCGCACACCTGCGATCTGAACTTACTTGTTCGCCTACTCTTGCCAGTCACGCCCCTAGCTACGCCTCTTACGTGACGTAGCTTAAGTCACGCGGCGCGTCCCATCCTTAACTCCGCCTCACCAGCCCCTATGGTGATGCCAGTGACCTCATGTCAGCCCGCCACGCCCCTTCCCACCCCCTTCTCCCCACTCTGCCCAGTAGCCAGATTCATCAGGGTAGGATGTCTGTGAATGAAAGGTGTTGATTGCATTGTGGCTAAGAGGTGTCAAACTACCCAGGGTAAGGTGTCAAAACAGCATTGTACGTGGCAGACAGTTGGTTGTCAAACCCCTCCACCTCTATTCAGAGCACTCTTCACTGGTGTGGGGGTTCAACACCAACTGTTTGCCATATAGAATGCTGTTTTGACGCCTTACCCTGGTCATTTTCAATAACACCCAAACTGAATTGAGAGATCCAGCCGGAAAATGTAAGTAATCACTAACGACTCGTTTGCCTTACCTCCTGCCAGGGTTTGGACAGGATTTCTGCCCTGACTTTGGGACTCAGGAATTTGTCCCTGCAGTCAGGACAATCCTGCCCAAATAGTCACCTGGCAACCCTGCCCACCACCTACAAAGATATTCTTAATGCAGGTATCCTACCCCTCCCAGATCGCCCAGGAGTCTCTCTCATTCTGGGGTGGTCTAGCGGGAGTGCAGACTCCCGGACTTGAGAGGAGATTTGAGTCTCCTCCCAAGTCACGCCCACTTTCCAAGGCCACGTCCCGAATACCTGTAAACAACCCCTAACCCCGCCTCCCACCACCCCTAGTACACAGGCCACGCCCCTTGTGATGTCACCCTCCCGCATTATGTCACACTCCCTTTTCCCACCCTGCCCAGAAGCCCGAAGTGGCAGGGTGGGATGTCTGTTAATACAAAAAATGAAACCTCTAGAAACCATTACAAATATGGACCTAGGATGATCTATACATCTGTACACCCAATCCCATAATCAAAAACAGAACTGTAGGATCAGGTCCACAAAACTACTGTGGATGGAGCATGGATAGGGGCCCATCATAGTTTTGCTGGAGGGGGGGCAGAGATTCCTAGTTACACCACTGGGGTACATTTTTCACTGCAAAAAAAATGCCTTGCCCATTAAAAGACAGAGAAGTAACTGCATTTCATGTATGTATTTGGTAACATAAGCCTTTCTACACAACAATACTACCGGTAACGCACAAACCATTGGCAAACATAACCAGGCCTATTCAATAAGAGGTGCAAATATTTGCCTGAGCTGTTAGTTTGGCTTAACCAATCAGTAGACACGGAACGTTCCGTGCGAATCTAGGCGGATCGTTTGGTTTTCGGGACTTCGGATCGCGTTTTCAATTTTTATTGAACATTCGAGGCTGTTTTCAAAGCATCTAACTTTCGCTAATCCTCGAAAATACAATCGGAAACTCAAAAATAGCTTCCGATTATTTTTTCAGGGATTATTGAATTTCGAAAATAGCCTCCAACATTCGCTAAAAATCGAAAACACACCCCAAAGTCCCGATTGTAAGTTCTGTTTTCTGATTTTCAGATCTTCGGGATTTTCCCGAGATCCAAAAACCCAAAAACGGAACAAAACCTAGCAGTTTCAGCTATCTCTACCAATCAGATGATACCTTTTAACTGGTCTGCTATAGTTAGTAAATACGGGCAAACGGTTGCACCTCTTAGTGAATAGGTATTATTTATCAAATTGTCTGTTTGCAGTATCTTTTGCATACTTTTGACACTAGATATGGAGATTAATGAGAATTCGGTTCTGGTCTTTTAAAAAGCTGATCGCACGCTATACTGCATACATGCGATCAGATATTTAAACACAGCTGATTGCAGATTCTCTGGGGAGAGGTGACGTGGCCTCCAACTTGTGCGGGGGGGGCTGAGTCCCAGCAATTATGCACCTGATCTCCCTGTTTTTGACTCCCACTGTTGGCACTTAAATTTGCAGTCAATCAGTTTTTTTTTAAAGCATCTGACATCCCACTGTGATCAGTAATATTTTAAACAAATATAATTATAATATTGTCTGTTTATCCTCACCTATAAGGATGGCCGGTTCGCGGATCCGAAGCCGGATCCGCCGCGGATTTATCCCGTTCGTGAACGGCGGATTTTTCCGGATTTTTACGCCTTCTGAACTTCCGATTCGCGGATTTTTCGTATTTTCGAAAAAAATACGAAAAAAAACCACGAGAAAACCCGTAATTTCGAAAGTTTATGAAAATACGAAAAATCCCATAATTTCGAGGGCATTTTTCATTTTAATGGGTCCGCTCACGGATTTTCGAATTTTCGGATCTTTTCGAAAATTCACGGATCCTCGAGCGGACCGGATTTTGCGAAGTTCTGACATCTCTACTCACCTATAAGTAAAATTTGGTGGGACCTGTTTTAAGGGGTGGGGTGGAGTAAAGGGCATTAGGCTTTTTGCCCCCATACGCTCCTAAGATGTAAATCAGACCCTGATTATTATAATACCGGTAATCTTATAATATTATAAGGCTTGACTATTTTAAAGGGCATGTCCACCCCCAAAACTATAATTTCCCCCACTACTGGCCCCACTCTGTAGTGTAATAAAATCCTTACCTTACATCCCAGCTCCAAATGGTTCTCCTGTAATGTCCCTCCAAAATCCAGAAAACTGGCCACCAGGAGCCTGGCAGGGAGGGAAATTGTCTCCGCCTCTGAGGCTTCCTCTCAGAGGTTTTTGGCTTGCTCAGAGCAGCCCTCCGCCCCCTCCCTCTCCCTCCTGTTTTCATCTCCCTCCCCCTAGTGTAAATCCCTTGTCATATATTGTAGGGCTTCCTCTCCCAGCCCCAACCACATTATTATTATGTTCAGAAAGTCCCCCGATCTTTACTTACCTTCTCTCTATCCTCCGGCATTCTGAACTGCCAGCAACCGCGTCGTGATTGGCTGCCTCTCAGCCAATCACGGATGCCGCTACTGGTCCGGCCCCCTGCTTGCAGTTTCATGCAAGTGCGTCAGAGGATAGAGGGAAGGTAACTAAAGAGGGAGACCTACAATAAATGAAAAATTTAGAAAAGGGGTGGACATGCCCTTTAAGGCCTAATTCTTAGACCGGAGAAGAACAGAGATATTACCATTTTATTATATTCTGATTAGATTGTGGTTCTATGGCAGAGGACTCTAAAATACCTTTATGAGCAAAATGTTCTAATGAGCACTTAAAATTATTATTAATTACTGTTACTGATATACTTTACATGTAGACTGATCCCTCCTATTAGATCTAATGAAAGATACAGATGCACAACAACTATCAGGGAGATTCAAATAAAAGTTCTTATCGTTTAAAATGGTGCTAATTTTGCCCCAACCAATCAGATCTTATTTAACATTTGTAAGCTTACATCTGATTGGTTGGGGCAAAGTTAGCACCATTTTAAATGATAACAACTTTTATTGAATAACCCTGTAAGTATTTAAAAGAAAACATTAAAGGGTAAGTCCACCCTAAAAATTAATTTTTAATATATGATTGCCCCTGTCCCCCCAGCCCCAACCGCTATATTTATTCTTCTAGAAAGTGCCCCAAACTTTACTTACCTCCACTCTTTCCTCCACCGCGCTGCCGGCCCTCTGCTTGCGAGAAAATGCAAGCAGAGGGGCGGGACCGGCAGTCGCATCTGTGATTGGCTGAGCGGCAGCCAATCACGGACGCGGCTGCCGGTCATTCAGTGCGGTGGAGGAAAGAGGGGAGGTAAGTAAAGTTTCGGGAGCTTTCTAAAAGAATAAATATAGCGGTTGGGGCTGGGGGGACAGGGGCAATCATATAACTAAAGGGTTTTAAGCTAGGGGGAGGGAATCCTGAGAGGGAGGGAGAGGTAGGGGGAGGGAGGGGGAGAAGGGCTGCAGTACGCATGCCAAACTTCTCCTGGAGGCCAGGTAGGAGGCAGAGTCCTATATGGACTCTGCTATCCTCCTGGTGGGCAGTTTTTGGGACTCTGGGGGGGACTACAGGAGAACCTTATGGAGCTGGGATGTGAGGTAAGAATTAAACTACACTACACAATGGGGCCAGTAGTGGGGGGGATTATAGTTTTGGGGGTGGACATGCCCTTTAATTTCAAACAGACACAGTAAATTCCATGGCTGATGTAGCATGTTTCTGGTTTCAAATCCACTTTGTCCTGTAAAATGAACTGAAGATTGAGGCGACAGATGGATGTGCTGTCATAACAATATTCTAGCCTCAATTCTTCACGGGCTCTGCCCACAGTCTGACATCCCCTGTATTAACATATAGTCACTAGAAATGGGATCCGGGTTGACCCAGATTCATTACGGAACCCCTCGGTTCTGAAATCCGAATGTTCCTTCCGAAACCACGCAGATTGTTCAGATTTCGGGACTTCGGAATGTATGCGGTTATTTTCGGTAACCCGAAAGCAGTTTCCAATTTTATTTTCAAGGGTTATCTAACGTTCAAGGCTATTTTCGAGGGTTACTGAAATAACCTCAAATATGTATGTTCCAAACCCCCGAAAGTAAGTTCCATTTTCAGATTTTTAGATCTTCGGGTTTTTCCTGAGTTCCATAAATCCGAAAACGGAACAAAACTTTGCCCAGTTTTGCCCATCTCTAATACTCACCATTGTCAAAGACAATGACTGTTGGAGGAGCCAGATAGCTGTCAGTTACTATATGAATATAATATCATATGATAAACTGTGTTCTCCTACTGATATGACCAACCTGGTAGACATGTTAAACTGTGTTCTCCTACTGATATGACCAACCTGGTAGACATGATAAACTGTGTTCTCCTACTGATATGACCAACCTGGTAGACATGATAAACTGTGTTCTCATACTGGTCGAGGACCTGGCTCTGATCCTGCAGAATCTGTAACATTTCTCGTGCTGCCAGTCCCACCTGAGAGGCAACACTGGCCAGGGTCTGAGTGACAAGGGACATTGTGTTCTGTAAGGCCTTGTTCTTGTCAGGGGCCTTAAAGAGAAAAGGGAAAATTTAACAATATTACATATTATTATAATAAAATATAATATAGACTTGTTACTTCTCAAAGGGGGTAATGGAAGAGATTCCCAAAGCTTGTTAAAACCCATGGTAACCAATGTAATATTGGGTTAGTGAGGGTTTTGTACTTATTTTGCATTGACTTGGAAATAGCAAAGGGCAAGCAATGCAATAAATTAAGCGATGATTATTGAGCAGGTCAGTTGTGCGATAGGGGCGTTTATTTAATCTCCCCCTTAGAGCCTAAACTCTACTGCTCCCACAATCCTTTCATCACCACCTCCCCAATGATGTCTTCCTATGAGCACCCATGTCCCAGTGTGTTGTCCTCTGCTCTGCCCTGCAATACACATTATCTGAGTAGATAAGTTTCCCCATTGTGGTAAATGCTCCCATGCAGACAGTTTTGTTTCACTTCTTTGTTCTTTCTCCTCTATACCTCTTTCTTTCCAACGCAATTGTCTCATTTATATTGTATATGGACAAATGGGTCATTTGACTTGGAAAACATAAAATATAATTCAGGAGGTGGAAGGATATAGTACGCAAATGCGCAGGGAAACACACAGTTTTCCCGACCCCAATTTGTGTGTGCCAATTGTTGTGCATTTTAAAGACGCACTACATGGCAATTTTGGGGGAAAAGTGCATTCCTAAAGGTAAATGTTGACCTGTTTATAGAACGCACAAACCCTTTACTGGCTTACATAGACGGTGGCGTAACTAGGGATCACTGGGCCCTCCAGCAAAACTATGATGGGGACCCTATCCGTGCTTCATCCACAGGAAGAAGGCTATAGCTGCCATAAGAAAAATAAGAAGATGGCCCCCCCTGGCTCCTGGCCCCCCCTGCGGTTGCTCCCCTCTAGTTACTCCCCTGTACACAGACTGATATGTTATTGTTCCTGGAAACTACAGTAGGTTCTATTTGTTAAACTATTCATGTGAAGAGCTATGATTTCTCTCCGTATAGTGATGTTACTGTGCTTGTGTATCACACATCCCTCTCTTACCTCCATGTAGGTCTGTTCACAGTAGTCTGCAACATTTAATAGGTTTCTGTAGGTGTCTCTCAATGTCTGTCTCACTGTAGTGATTGTTCCTTGGCTGTCTGTCTTGGCCTCTTTCTCAGCAGTGCGCTCTCCTGTCATGTCACACATTCTGCTGCTGCCCCGAAAAACTTGTCTCTGTGAGAAAGAGACTGTGGCTCCTAAGTTACTTCCTCAGCTTTAACCACAATACAGACTGTGAAATGAGCTGAAACTAATATGTACGTTATATATGTGGGTTCCTACTTACTCCTCCCACTAGCATACACAAACCATGTATGAGCAGACCTGGTCACTTCATCAATACCCAGCCATGATCTAGGAACTCTTGACAGATTGACAAGCAGTTGGATGAGCTCAGCTCAACATGCAACAGGTAGACAAATTTCAATGGACTGGGGTAATTTTTCATTAAACATTCTTAACAGGGACATGAAAAGTCACAGTGATCACAATTACAAAACAACAACATTTCGACAGTAAAATCCACCAATGAAATTAAATTACAAAACTGAAAAAGTTTGATGGTTTAAACAGAGTTTCAACAATACAATTTTGTGGAATTTCCACTTCAAGCTCTGTTATCCTGACTTTGCATCTTTAATGCTTTTCCTAGACTTCCTGGTATCAAACTTGGTGTTCGTACAGCGCAACTTTAAATAACATTTGCAGAGAATACCTGGGACCATTTGTTATTCCTCGTCTTCTAATTATTGGAAAGGACCCGTGTTCTTTTGGGAAAAAAAACCAACTGCCATAACAACGTCCACTGGAAGACAGTTCCATAGCTTTACCGTTCTTACAGTGACAAACCCTTTCCCAACTCTACTTTATGTATCAATACCAGTAACTTGCAACATTCCTTGTTTGCAGAAACTCATCCAGCTTTTTATTGAAACTGACCAATGAACCTGCCATAACAACGTCCACTGGAAGACAGTTCCATAGCTTTACCGTTCTGTGATGCTTTGTTCAGCTATCCTAATTTCATTATTAATTTTAGCTAATTTGATTGCTTTCTTAAACTCCTTGTTACAGTTTTTATAATCCCTAAATGCCCTTTCCGTTCCCTCTGACTTAAAGGTTTTCCCTCTGACTTAAAGGTTTTAAATACCTTTTTCTTTCTTTCCATTTGCCTCTTTACATCAGAATTCAGCCACATGGGCGCGGATTTATTTTTTTTACATTTATTTCCCAAGGGTATAATATTAGATATGAACTGGCTTAAAATCCCCTTAAACACAGTCCACTTCTGTTCAGTACCTTTACCTGATAATCCCTTATCCCAGTTGACATTCTGAAGAGCTACTTTTAACCTGGGAAAATTTGCCTTCCCGAAATTAAAAGTCTTTGTTAACCCAGCGCACTTTTCCTTTTGATAACAAAGTCCAAACGCCACTATTTCATGGTCACTATTCCCTAAGCCTCCAGTTACCTTTATATCTATAATGCGCTCCACGATGTTAGATATTACCAGATCCAACAGAGCTCCTTTATCATATTCATGATAATCATTTAAGGAAAACTAAAAGGAAGTAAAATTGGGTGAGGAACGAAGTGTATGGTACACACTTCATTAGCTCAGAGCCAAGGTACATGGTTTTAAAGTTGTTCCATGGGGACTGCCATCTTTGATCCTCTTCTTGTACTCGTATGTGTCCAACAGTGCTTTAAACAGTATTGAACAGAAGCCTCTCCTCCCCTTTTTATAAATGAGAAGGGGGCTCTAGCCTTAACACTCTTACAGGATTCCTGGGTTCAAATGGGCCAATAATTTAATTTGTCGGATGGGTTAAAATATCACCGGTTGCCTGTGAACGGACTGTGAGTAAACTTTTGACGTGTGTAGTCCTCAACAGAGCATACGATCTTCCATGCAAAAATGTCATCTTTTACAGCTGTTCATTTGAACGTTTGTCTGAATAAAGAAACTTTCGAGCTTTCGACTGTCAGCAGATGAAAATGAAGTCAGACAAGTGGTTGAGCTGAAATATTGGAACGCATGCACACAGTCTTAGATTAATGCTACAGCACATTCAATATTGTACTGAAACTTTGTGTAAAACCTTTTTGGAACCAGTTTAATGTTTTAAATTTAAGTCTCTATTGTCATTTGTTCAGGAGACCCATTCATTTATAAACTGCAACTTTCAGGACAGCAATGAAAATGTTCCTAAAGCCCTAAAAATGGAAAATAAATCCTGGTTGAACTACAGCTCCTAAATCCTTTACTGGACCAAGTCCTGTAATGTTGGCCATAAGTTCTGTGATGTACCCTCAACATCTCTGTGACTGCTCGGCACAATCATATTGATGCTGCTGCTTTAAATAAGGCCTGCCAAACTGCTGATTGGTTGAATATCAGGTAATTGTAGACAAATGTCACCTTCCTTTTTTGAAAACCATGAACAAGTCTTACCAAAACCCTCATACAGAAGATCAACTAGACTACCAGAATGTAGACTATCTGTCATTGGGACCAAACATACTCTTGTTCTACTTATTTATATACATTGCTAGTACTGTTAGGTAGGGTTAAAAAGGAGGGTGAAAAGGTTGGACTTGATGGACGCACCTCAATTACTATGTTACTATGTGTCAATCCTATTTATAGCGTAAAAAATAAGCTTCAAACAGGTTACTGTTGAAAAAATCCAAACACTCTAATAGGTTAGTATGGATGGTAGCTAAAATCCAAACACTCTAATAGGTTAGTATGGATGGTAGCTAAAATCCAAACACTCTAATAGGTTAGTATGGATGGTAGCTAATCCTTAAAGGGCATGTCCAGCCAAAATAAAAAATAAAAAATGGTGATTTATCTGATTGCAACCCTAACTGCTATTTTTACCAGTTTATTACATACATTTGTAACCCCATAGTTAATAATACATTCTATTCTCGAAAAGGAACATTAATCGACCTCCTTCCCCTGCTCAAGGAGATTTTTATAAGCTTGAGCATTTGCAGTGGAGGCAGCAGGGGGAAATTGATTGACTGGACAGAGGCCATCTTACTCTGCCAGAACAGAGGCAATAATTATCCCTAAAAATCTGGTTATTAATGCATCTAATGATATCAGTTGGGGTTGGGGACAGGTAAATGACAAGTGCCTTACAATATTACATGGCTCTGTAAGATATCCTGTATGTAGATTTTTTTATCTGCATCACCAGTTTGCAGAAAAATCCCAAAAGAACACAATTAAGGGGAAAATATCCCCAATTGTATCAGATATATTCAACACAGGGTTGGCAGATTTTATATACCCCGAGCGGGTAAGGCAACGACATCACAAAGATGGAGTGTAACGAGGTGGGGTTAGGGCAATAACACCCACAATTGTTGTCTTGCCTTATCGTGAGTTTCAATGATTTTATAGATTACAGCAAACTATACAAGCAATATTTTATGGATGATATTGTCAGGGTAGGACTGTGTTTGTATTAAACAGGTGGTTGGCAAAGGCAGCTGGCAAAGACCAGATTGTTTTTGATAAAATGACACACAAGTGGGTTTGGTTAGTGTTTGATCAACTCTTCATTGTGGCAGGGAAATAGATTCTTATGTATTTTTATTTATTCGGTTTGCAGCAGCCCCCACTGGAGTAATATGCTGGTGCATGCCAAATTTGTAATAGAACTAACAGCACACCACCAACATTCCTCCCTGCTTCATTAAAATACAATGTTTAAGTTGTACACAACACCAACATATGAAAAGTGTATAGTCCGAAGTGTTGTCATAAAGATTATACCACACACCCTAACACACATTAGTTCCACCTACCTTAAGCCCACCAATATAAAAACAATGCACAACAAATTCATAAGAAGTTATGAAAAAGGTGTAGATCCTAATCTTGAGACAGTAAAGTTTATAGGGATATTATAAAAATACTGTAACCTCTCTGGCTCCTCCCACAGTCAGTGTCCCTGACATTCCTCCTATCGTATATCTGACAAAGGCAAGCATATGTTAATGCAGGATAGGGCAGAAGGCTGTAAGTTACTGCACAAGTATAGTTTCCATGTAAGAATTTGATCTATTTGACATCCCTTTGTATCTAGTTTATGACCTCTGGTGTCATTTCCAGTACCATTTCCAACTACAATTTTGGGGATTGTTTTGAGAAATGCACAACTTCTGTATGATCACCTCTATATCAAGTTCAAGTTATGCAGATTTTTTTTTATTACAGTATATGGTTATGAAACTCATTGGTGATATATTAAATGATTTTTACTTATAATAGAAGTACATCATTTACTATAAACATTCTGTAAAAAGCTGCACTAATGTTAAATGCAGATTAGGTGCGCTTTATTATATTTGCGTGTAAGCACTTTGAAATTAATAAAAATCCTTTGGTATAGGGACTGGCCCCTTGAACCTTTTCAACTATCTTTTTAGTTCAGCCCTACAGAGCAATTTGATTGGTGGTTTAGGGTATAATAATAAACAAATGTTTCCTCTATTTATTGTACTTTTGTACTAATTGCAAAATCAGCTCAAGGCCATGGATGCCCAAGACATGGGCGCATTCCGAAAAAGACACGGCCAGCAGGGTCCAACAGCTAGGCATGACTATTTGTGCACTGTGGGTGTGTCTTGGTGGGCCAGGGCCAAATATTGGTTAACATAAAGACGTATCCCCCCCTCCTGATTTTTTTCCCTCTGTCCTGCCTGAACAAGCAAAATCTTTATTTCCAGTTATGTATTTTATTTCATTATGATTCCCTGGTGCCTATCATGTCTCGTTTGGTTGGTACATAAGAATAGACTGGGACCCGATATTCCCACCAACAGGAAAACAAATTGGTACTCAGGAATAATAGAGGTGGCACTGATATTTTAGCCCGAAAGACTTTGTATTCCATTGACGATCATCGTAATGGAATCGTAACCCTGTCCAATCACTCAGTGTCAGGAAAGTGTATAGTGACTTTGCAAGAATGGGTTAACTATTGGTATTAGTTCTTAGGACCAATTCCATTCCACCCTGGAACAGTCCTATTGTTTATATTACGATTAGTCAAGCATGGAACCAGGTCTCCTTTTCTAGACAATGTGGAGCTGAACCGTGCATCTGGAATTCTCTTCAGCTAGGGGTCTGGTGGGTACTAAGAGGTCATTTTAAGGACAAGTCATACATGTAAAATAATTGTATTTCGGTATTGGAATGTGTAAGATAGAAACCAATGTTATATTTGTAAATATAATAATATGCCCATTAATAGGATACCCAACATGGAGACCTTATTCCCTTGCCAAGGTGAGATATTAATATCTGGGGAAATATGGATAACACACAGGTCATGTTTGGTATTGGAGGAATTGATAATTAATACAGGAGAGGAATATGTGATCAATATCCCAATACAATGTACATATCTACATTTATATGGAGTCTGCCTAAATGAGGGGGAATGAATGCTTTTGGCTAGTCGTAAATCTAGACATTCCTGGACACTCCCACCTCATGTGGAGGGCGTAGTTCAACAAATAGTTTAAAAGTCCATGTAGTCCAAAATAATGTTGTTCATACTTGGGGACATGCTAAAAACGTGTGTATGGACCCAATGTTTCATCCTGCCCCAGGACACAGGACTTCTTCTAGTGAGTAGGGTCTGAATATTTTTATCCTTTTTATTTTATATAACTGTTGTACTTATTGTATGTCATTTTATTATAACACCATTTTCTTTTGTTTTTGTATTATATGCACTGTCCACCTTTTGGAATATTAAATCTAAAATTTAATAAGTTTTGTCTTTGATGCTCTAAAAGAACTCAGTTAGCCTCTGATAAGTTTATATGTGTTTGAATGGAGTGTGCAGTGTAAATGCTAATTAACTCTGTGACTGCTTGTGAAGGACTGATGCTAATTAACCAGTTAGTTGCTGGAGTGAATGGTGGAGTGTTAACCATTTAGCTGCCAGGACAGGGGTGTGCATAGTCAGTGAGAGTCAAGAGTGGGTTTTTGGGGCGTCTTTAAGGCCGTAACTTAAAGTGGTGGCAGCGAATACCGATTAATTAGTCAGATCACGTGCCCAGCGAACTGGCGTTCGTGACACTCAGATTGACTCATTTGATGCAATGTCCATGGGAAGTGGCCAGTTGTGTTGGAAATATCTTATATTCTAGCTGTAGAGATCAATCAAGCAGTCAAGGTAATTAGCATTTAACCTGCACACTCCATTCAAACACATATAAACTTATCAGAGGCTAACTGGTTCTTTTAGAGCATCCAAAGACAAAACTTATTAAATGTTAGTTTAATATTCCAAAAGGGACAGTGCATATATACAAAAATAAAAAAATAATGGTGTTATAATAAAATGACATCACATAAGTACAACAGTTATATAAATAAAAAGGATAAATATTCAGACCCTACTCACTAGAAGAAGTCCTGTGTCCTGGGGCAGGATGAAACATTGGTCCATACACACGTTTTAGCATGTCCCCAAAGTATGAACAACATTATTTTGGACTACAAGGACTTTTAAACTATTTGTTGACTACTCGCCCTCCACATGAGGGTGGGAGTGTCGGAATGTCCAGATTTACGCTACCAAACATTCATTCATTCCCCTCAGTTAGACAGACTCCATATAAATGTAGATATGTACTTGTATTGGGATATTGATCACATATTCCTCTCCTTTATTATTATCAATTCCTCCAATACCAAACATGACCTGTGTGTAATCCATATTTCCCCAGATATTATATATCTCACCTTGGCAAGGGAATAGGTCTCCATGTTGGGTATCCTATTAATGGGCAAATTATATATTTACAAATATAACATTGGTTTCTGTCTTACGCATTCCAATACCGAAATACAATTATTTTACATGTATGACTTGTCCTTAAAATGACCTCTTAGGGTGAGGCCACACTGCAACGCACAGGAATCGCACACAAAATCGCGAGCGTTTGTGTGCGCGATTCTTGCGCGTTTCTCGCTCGCGTCGCGTTTTGCGCATGCGTTTTCGCCTTATCACGTTATGGAAACCATGCGTTAACGCACCGAAAATGGTGAACGCATGCGTTACCATAACGCGAACGGACGCGCAATCGCATGCGCATCGGAAATCGCGGGAATTTTGCGTTCCCGCGATTTCCATTTTAGCGAAAATCGCGGGCGCAAACGCGCGAAAACCTAGTGTGGCCCAGCCCTAGTCCCCACCAGACCCCTAGCTGAAGAAATTCCAGATGCATGGTTCGGCCCCACATTGTCTGAGAAAGGAGACCTGGTTCCATGCTTGACTAATCGTAATATAAACATAGGACTGTTCCAGGGTGGAATGGAATTGGTCCTAAGAACTATACCAATGTTAAAAATTCTTGCAAAGTCACTATACACTTTCCTGACACTGAGTGATTGGACAGGGTTACGATTCCATTACGATGATCGTCAATGGAATACAAAGTCTTTCGGCTAAAATATCAGTGCCACCTCTATTATTCCTGAGTACCAATTTGTTTCCTGTTGGGGGAATATCGGGTCCCAGTCTATTCTTATGTACCAACCAAACGAGACATGATAGGCACCAGGGAATCATAATGAAATAAAATACATAACTGGAAAAAAGATTGCTTGTTCAGGCAGGACAGAGGGAAAAAAATCAGGAGGGGGGGATACTTCTTTATGTTAACCAATATTTGGCCCTGCCCACCAAGACACACCCACAGTGCACAAATAGTCATGCCTAGCTGTTGGACCCTGCTGGCTTTTTCGGAATGGCCCATGTCTTGGGCATCCATGGCCTTGAGCTGATTTTGCAATTAGTACAAAAGTACAATAATAGGAGGAAACATTTGTTTATTATTATACCCTAAACCACCAATCAAATTGCTCTGTAGGGCTGAACTAAAAAGATAGTTGAAAAGGTTCAAGGGGCCAGTCCCTATACCAAAGGATTTTATTAATTTCAAAGTGCTTACACGCAAATATAATAAAGCGCACCTAATCGCATTTAACATTAGTGCAGCTTTTTCAGAATGTTTTATAGTAAATATGTACTTCTATTATAAGTAAAAATCATTATATATATCACCAATGAGTTTCATAACCATATACTGTAATAAAAAAAATCTGCATAACTTGAACTTGATATAGAGGTGATCATACAGAAGTCTGCATTTCTCAAAACAATCCCCAAAATTGTAGTTGGAAATGGTACTGGAAATGACACCAGAGGTCATAAACTAGATACAAAGGGATGTCAAATAGATCAATTCTTACATGGAAACTATACTTGTGCAGTAAACTTACGCCTTCTGCCCTATCCTGCATTAACATATGCTTGCCTTTGTCAGATATACGATAGGAGGAATGTCAGGGACACTGACTGTGGGAGGAGCCAGGAGGTTACAGTATTTTTATAATTCCCTATAAACTTTACTGTCTCAAGATTAGGATCTACCCTTTTTCATAACTTCTTATGAATTTGTTGTGCATTGTTTTTTATTGGTGGGCTTAAGGTAGGTGGAACTACTGTGTGTTAGGGTGTGTGGTAATATCTTTATGACAACACATTCGGACTATACACTTTTCATATTGTTGTGTTTTGTGTACAACTTAAACATTGTATTTTAATGAAGCAGGGAGGAATGTTGGGGTGTGTGCTGTTAGTTCTATTACAAATTTGGCATGCACCACATATTACTCCAGTGGGGGCTGCTGCAAACCGAATAAATAAAAATACATAAGAATCTATTTCCCTGCCACAATGAAGAGTTGATCAACACTAACCAAACCCACTTGTGTGTCATTTTATCAAAAACAATCTGGTCTTTGCCAGCTGCCTTTGCCAACCACCTGTTTAATACAAACACAGTCCTACCCTGACAATATCATCCATAAAATATTGCTTGTATAGTTTGCTGTAATCTAAAAATCATTGAAACTCACGATAAGGCAAGACAACAATTGTGGGTGTTATTGCCTAACCCCACCTCGTTACACTCCATCTTTGTGATGTCGTTGCCTTACCCGCTCGGGGTATATAAAATCTGCCAACCCTGTGTTGAATATATCTGATACAATTGGGGATATTTTCCCCTTAATTGTGTTCTTTTGGGATTTTTCTGCAAACTGGTGATGCAGATAAAAAAATCTACATACAGGATATCTTACAGAGCCATGTATATTGTAAGGCACTTGTCATTTACCTGTCCCCAACCCCAACTGATATCATTAGATGCATTAATAACGCATTTTTTAGGGATAATTATTGCCTCTGTTCTGGCAGAGTAAGATGGCCTCTGTCCAGTCAATCAATTTCCCCCTGCTGCCTCCACTGCAAATGCTCAAGCTTATAAAAATCTCCTTGAGCAGGGGAAGGAGTCGATTTAATGTTCCTTTTCGAGAATAGAATGTATTATTACTATGGGGTTACAAATGTATGTAATAAACTGGTAAAATAGCAGTTAGGGTTGCAATCAGATAAATCACCATTTTTTATTTTTATTTTGGCTGGACATGCCCTTAAGGATTAGCTACCCCATACTAAACCTATTAGAGTGTTTGGATTTTAGTCTACCATCCATACTAACACTATAGAGTGTTTGATTTTTTCAACAGTAACCTGTTTGAAGCTTATTTTTTACGCTATAAATAGGATTGACACATAGTAACATAGTAATTGGGGTGCGTCCATCAAGTCCACCTTTTCACCCCCCTTTTTAACCCTACCTAACAGTACTAGCAATGTATATAAATAAGTAGAACAAAGTATGTTGTGTCCCAATGACAGATAGTCTACATTCTGGTAGTCTAGTTGATCTTCTGTATGAGGTTTTGGTAAGACTTGTTCATGGTTTTCAAAAAAGGAAGGTGACATTTGGTCTACAATTACCTATATTCAACCATCAGCAGTTTGGCAGGCCTTATTTAAAGCAGCAGCATCATATGATTGTGCCGAGCAGTCACAGAGATGTTGAGGGTACATCACAGAACTTATGGCCAACATTACAGGACTTGGTCCAGTAAAGGATTTAGGAGCTGTAGTTCAACCAGGATTTATTTTCCATTTTAGGGCTTAGGAACATTTCATGCTGTCCTGAAAGTTGCAGTTTATAAATGAATGGGTCTCCTGAACAAATGACAATAGAGACTTAATTTAAAACATTAAACTGGTTCCAAAAATGTTTTACACAAAGTTTCATACAATATTGAATGTGCTGTAGCATTAATCTAAGACTGTGTGCATGCGTTCCAATATTTCAGCTCAACCACTTGTCTGACTTCATTTTCATCTGCGACAGTCGAAGCTCGAAAGTTTCTTTTTCAGACAAACGTTCAAATGAACAGCTGTAAAAGATGACATTTTTTGCATGGAAGATCGTATGCTCTGTTGAGGACTACTCACACGTCAAAAGTTTACTCACAGTCCGTTCACAAGGCAACCGGTGATATTTTTAACCCATCCGAGCAAATTAAATTATTGGCCCATTTGAACCCAGGAATCCTGTAAAGTGTTAAGGCTAGAGCCCCCTTCTCATTTATAAAGGGAGGAGAGGCTTCTGTTCAATACTGTTTAAAGCACTGTTGGACACATACGGAGTACAAGAAGAGGATCAAAGATGGCAGTCCCCATGGAACAACTTTAAACCATGTACCTTGCTCTGAGCTAATGAAGTGTGTAACCATACACTTCGTTCCTCACCCAATTTTACTTCCTTTTAGTTTTCCTTAAATGATTATCATGAATATGATAAAGGAGCTCTGTTGGATCTGGTAATACTAACATTGGAGCGCATTATAGATATAAAGGTAACTGGAGGCTTAGGGAATATGACCATGAAATAGTGGCGTTTGGACTTTGTTATCAAAGGAAAAGTGCGCTGGGTTAACAAAGACTTTTAATTTCGGGAAGGCAAATTTTCCCAGGTTAAAAGTAGCTCTTCAGAATGTCAACTGGGATAAGGGATTATCAGGTAAAGGTACTGAACAGAAGTGGACTGTGTTTAAGGGGATTTTAAGCCAGTTCATATCTAATATTATACCCTTGGGAAATAAATGTAAAAAAAATAAATCCGCGCCCATTGGCTGAATTCTGATGTAAAGAGGCAAATGGAAAGAAGAAAAGGGTATTTAAAACCTTTAAGTCAGAGGGAAAACACTTTAAGTCAGAGGGAACGGAAAGGGCATTTAGGGATTATAAAAACTGTAACAAGAGTTTAAGAAAGCAATCAAATTAGCTAAAATTAATAATGAAATTAGGATAGCTGAACAAAGCATCACTAAGCCTAAAATTGTATATTATTTAGTATATTAATAGTAAGAAGATGAGGAATGAGAATGTGGCACCATTAATAAATGGGGATACCGTATATTCTCGAGTATAAACCGTCCCGAGTATAAACCTAGTTTTAGCTAAAAAAAAGAAGGAAACCACATTGACTCGAGTATAAACGAGGGGTAGTATTTGCCACTAAAGATGTTTGGACTACAACTCACAGCATGCTTTATTGCAAATACTTACAAATAGAGAAAGCCTTCTTTATTTGTGCATACTGTATGCACAAATATAGGAGGATTTACCCCTATTTGCAAGTTTTGCCATTAAGATGTTGAAAACTACAACTCCAGCAATAAAGCATGCTGGGAGTTGTAGTTTTCAAACCTTAAGTGGGCAAATACTTTGCAAATAGGGGTAAATCCTCCTATATTGTGCATAAGTATGCACAAATAAAGAAGGCTTTACTTTATTTGTAAGTATTTGCCAATTGTGTGTATTTGCCCGTGGAAGTAAAAGTTTCTCCTACCGTTGTCCGCCGGCCATGCAATCCGATCCTCTCTCCACAGCCTCTGCGCGCATCCGGATATGCACTACCCGGCGCCTCTCACTTTGCGGCGCGGGTAGTGACATCATCGGATGCACAGAGGCTGTGGAGCAAGGATGCGGATCGCGCGGCGGTGGACAAGGTAGGAGATAGTCTGACTCGAGTATAAACCGAGGTAAGATTTTCAGGCTTTTTTTAAAGCCTGAAAACCTCGGTTTATACTCGAGTATACGGTAAGTTAGTTACGGAGGATGACGATAAAGCAATTGTCTTGAATATTTTTTTTTCTCCTCTGTAATACACTATGAAGATCCAAGTACAGAAATCATAGAGTAATAGTAGCAATAATGGTAAAAAAGATTCAAGTGCACTTTGGTTAACCGAGGATATGGTACAGAAACATTTAAATAAGGTTAATATTAATAAATCTCCTGGACCGAATCAATTAAATCCTCGGTACTTAGAAGTTAGTTCAGTTTTATTAGGCCGTTGTTTCCTTTTTATTTTGGCAGATTCCCTCATGTCCGGAGAGTTTGCTCTGGATTGAAAAAGGCTGATGTTATTCCAATATTCAAAAAGCATGTTGTTCACAGCTGGGAATTTCAGGCCTGTATTTAACTTCAGTGGAGGGGAAGATCTGGAAAGTTTAAAAGGGAACATGTTCTAGAGTATGTTTCAAGTAGTAACCAGCATGGATTTAGGAGGAATAGATCTTGTCAAACTAACTGCTTGGCTTTTAATGAGGAAGTAGTAGAAATTTAGACTCTGGCATAGCAGTAAGATGTAGTTTTTTGGATGTTTGCCAAAGGCTTTTGATACAGTCCCCCTAGGCGACTATATAAGCTAAGGTCTGTTGGTCTGGGGAGTCACATTTGTACATGGATAGAAATTGGTTAATGAATAGGATGCAGAGAGTAGTTGTAATGGGGCTTTCCATTATGGACTAGTACTAAGTGGGGTGCCACAGGGTCTGTGTTGGGGCCGCTTCTATTAATCTATTTATTAAGATTTCGAAGTGGGTATTGTCAGCAAGGTTTTCTGTGTTTGCTGATGACACAAAATTTTGTCGACCATTAAAAACTTCAGAGGATGTGCAATCGTTGCAGGGGGATCTAGATAGATAAAATACACATTGGGCTGCTAAGTGGCGATGAGATTCAATGTAAGGTGTGATTCGATTTCGGACTTAAAATTCCCTTGTGCTGCTATACTATAATGTCTCTGTGTTAATGTGAATCCCTGTGGGAAGGGATTTTGGAGTTTTGGTTGATAACAAACTTAAAGAAGTAAGCAGTGCCAGGCGGCGGCAACAGCCAGAGCAGCATGTATTGTCTTTGTATAAAGAGAGGTATGGATTCAGGGAGGAAAGTTTATTCTCCCTCTTTACAAAGCATTGGTAAGGCCTCATTTAATATGCAGTGCAATTTTGGAATCCTGTGTACAAAAAGGACATCTTTTGAAATGGAAAGGGTTAAGAGGAAGCAACTAATTAATAAGGGGATTGGGGAGCTTGAATATGAAGAGAGACTAGAAAAGTTACAATTATGTACACTGGAGAAAAGGCGCTTGCGTGGGGATATGATTACTGTGTATAAATACATTAACAGGCCATAACAATAACTACTGGGCATTGTTCACCAATAGAACATGTCAGAGGAACGAGGACATCCCTTAATACTTTGAAGAAAAAAGGTTTAGGCTTCAAGTTCGGAAAGGGTTTTTCACTGTGAGAACGGTTAAGCTATGGAACTGTCTTCCAGTGGACGTTGTTATGGGCAGGTTCTTGGTCGTTTCAATAAAAAGCTGGATGAGTTTTCTGCAAACAAGGAATGTTGCAAGTTACTGTGTATTGATCATAAAGTAGAGTTGATAAAGGGAAATTTCCGATTGCCACTTCGAGTCAGGAGGGAATTTTTGCCTTCCCCGGATCACAGTTAGGCAGGAAATGAGGATATTGCTAGATGGGTTGGACTGGGTGGACATATGTCTTATTCAACCTCAAATACTACATCTATACTATATCTCCAATGACTACTATACTAACTACTATACTATACTAGACTATACTATTCTGTACTATACAATCCTATACTATACTATACTATACTATTCTGTACTATACTATACTATATATACATACCTATACTATACTATACTAATATATTCGTATTTATTAGTTGGTTTTTTTTCCCAAAAGAACACGGGTCCTTCCAATAATTAGAAGACGAGGAATAACAAATGGTCCCAGGTATTCTCTGCAAATGTTATTTAAAGTTGCGCTGTACAACACCAAGTTTGATACCAGGAAGTCTAGGAAAGCATTAAAGATGCAAAGTCAGGATAACAGAGCTTGAAGTGGAAATTCCACAAAATTGTATTGTTGAAACTCTGTTTAAAACCATCAACTTGTTTCAGTTTTGTAATTTAATTTCATTGGTGATTTTACTGTCGAAATGTTGTTGTTTTGTAATTGTGATCACTGTGGACTTTTCATGTCCCTGTTAAGAATGTTTAATGAAAAATTACCCCAGTCCATTGAAATTTGTCTACCTGTTGCATGTTGAGCTGAGCCATCCAACTGCTTGTCAATCTGTCAAGAGTTCCTAGATCATGGCTGGGTATTGATGAAGTGACCAGTTCTGCTCATACATGGTTGGTGTATGCTAGTGGGAGGAGTAAGTAGGAACCCACTATATAACTACATATTAGTTTCAAGCTCATTTTCACAGGGTATTGTGGTTAAAGCTGAGGAAGTAACTTAGGAGCCCACAGCTCTTCTCTACACGAGACAAGTTTTCGGGGCAGCAGCAGAATGTGTGACATGACAGGAGAGCGCACTGCTGAGAAAGAGGCCCAAGACAGACAGCCAAGGAACAAATCACTAAGTGAGACGACTTGAAGACACCTACAGAAACCTATTAAATGTTGCAGCCTACTGTGAACAGACCTACATGGAGGTAAGAGAGGGATGGTGATACACAAGCACAGTAAACAAATCACTATCGGAGGAAAATCATAGCTCTTCACATGAATAGTTAAACATAAAAACCTACTGTAGTTCCCAGGACAATAACATATCAGTACTGTGTTACACGGGGGAGTAACTAGAGGGGGACAACCGCAGGGGGCCAGGAGCCAGGGGGGTGCCATCTTCTTATTTTTTCTTATGGCAGCTATAGCCTTCTTCCTGTGGATGAAGCACGGATAGGGGTCCCATCATAGTTTGCTGGAGGCCCAGTGATCCCTAGTTACGCCACCGTCTATGTAAGACCAGTTAAATGTTTGTTGCGTCTATAAACCAGGTCAAACATTTACCTTTAGGAATCCTTTTCCTTTCCCCCAAAATTGCCATGTAGTGCGTCTTTAAAATGCACAACAATTGGCAACACAAAATTGGGGGGGGTCGGGAAAACTGTTGTGGTCCTCCCTGTCGCATTTGCGTACTATATCATTCACTCCTGAATTATATTTTATGTTTTCCAAGTCAAATGACCCATTTGTCCATATTACATATAAATGAGACAATTGCGTTGGAAAGAAAGAGGTATAGAGGAGAAAGAAACAAGAAGTAAACAAAACTGTCTGCATGGGACATTACCACAATGGGGAAACTTCTACCTCAGATAATGTGTATTGCAGGGCAGAGCAGAGGAACAACACACTGGGACATGGGTGCTCATAGGAAGACATCATTGGGAGGTGGTGATGAAAGGATTGGGAGCAGTAGAGTTTAGGCTCTAAGGGGGATATTAAATAAACGCCCCTATCGCACAACTGACCTGCTCAATAATCATCGCTTAATTTGCATTGCTGCCGCTTGCTATTTTCCAAGTCAATGCAAAATAAGTACAAACCCTCACTAAACCCAATATTACATTGGTTCCCATGGGTTTAAACAAGCTTTGGGAATCTCTTTTCCATTACCCCCTTTGAGAAGTACAAGTCTATATTATATTTTATTATAATATATGTAATATTGTTAATTTTCCCTTTTCTCTTCTTTAAGGCCCCTGACAAGAACAAGGCTTACAGAACACAATGTCCCTTTTCACTCAGACCCTGGCCAGTGTTGCCTCTCAGGTGGACTGGCAGCACGAGAAATGTTACAGATCTGCAGGATCAAGCCAGGTCCTGACCAAGATAGACCGTTATCTGGTCTACCAGTTGGTCATACATTAGGAGACACAGTTTATCATGCCCTACCAGGTTGGTCATACACGTAGAAGAACACAGTTTTTCATGTCTACCAGGTTGGTCGTTATATCAGTAGGAGAACACAGTTTAAACAGGTCTACCCGGTGGTCACTATCAGTAGGAGAAACAGTTTAATCATATGGATATTATATTCATATAGTAACTGACACTATCTATCTGGCTCTCCAACAGTCATTGTCTTTGACAATGCTGAGTATATATAGATGGGCAAAAACTGGGCAAAGTTTTGTTCCGTTTTTCTCGGATTTATGAGACTCGGAAAAACCCGAAGATCTAAAATCTGAAGTGGAACTTACTTTCGGGGTTTGGAACATACATATTTGAGGTTATTTTCAGTAACCCTCGAAAAATGCCTTGAACGTTAGATAACCCTTGAAAAGGTGTTTGCCTCTAGATTGGAAAAAGGCTGATGTTATTCCAATATTCAAAAAGGTAGTCGTTCACAGCCGGAATTACAGGCCTGTAATTTAACTTCAGTGGGGGGAAGATCTGGAAAGTTTAATAAGGGAACATGTTCTAGAGTATGTTGTCTTTTAAGTAGTAACCAACATGGATTTAGGAGGAATAGATCTTGTCAAAACTATTTGCTTGGCTTTTATGAGGAAGTAAGTAGAAATTTAGACCTGGCATAGCAGTAGAATGTAGTATACTTGGATTTTGCAAAGGCTTTTGATACAGTCCCCATAGGCGACTAATGTATAAGCTAAGGTTGTTGGTCTGGGAAGTCACATTTGTACATGGATAAAAATTGGTTAATGAATAGGATGAGAGAGTAGTTGTTAATGGGGCCTTCACATTAGGACTAAGTATAAGTGGGGTGCACAGGGTTCTGTGTTGGGCGCTTCGATTAACTATTTATTTAATGATTTGGAAATGGGTATTGTCAGCAAGGTTTCTGTGTTTGCTGACGACACAAAACTTTGTCACCATTAAAAACTTCAGAGGATGTGCAACGTGCAGGGGATCTAGATAGATTGTCACATTGGGCTGCTAAGTGGCAGATGAGATTCAATGTTGAGAAATAAGGTGATGCATTTGGACTTAGAAATCCTTGTGCTGCTTATACTATAAATGTGCTCGTATAGGTGAATCCCTGTTGGAAGGGATTTGGAGTTTTGGTGATAACAAACTTAAAGGAAGAAGCAGTGCCAGGTGGCAACTGCCAGAGCCTGCATGGTATGTCTTGAATAAGAGTGGTATGGATTCAAGGAGAAAAATGTTATTCTCCCTCTTTACAAAGCATTGGTAAGCCTCATTTGAATATGCAGTGCAATTTTGGAGTCCGGTGTACAAAAAGGACATCTTTGAAATGGAAAGGGTTCACAGAAGGGCAACTAAATTAATAAGGGGATTGGGGGAGCTTGAACATGAAGAGAGACTGGAAAGGTACAATTATTGCACGCTGGAGAAAAGGCACTTGCGTGGGGATATGATACTGTGTTAAATACATTAATGGCCATATAATAAACTATCTGGGGATTGTCACCAATAGAACATGTCAGAGGACTCGCGGACATCCCTTAAGACTTGAAGAAAAAGGTTTAGGCTTCAAGTACGGAAAGGGATTTTCACTTTGAGAATGGTTAAAGCTATGGAACTGTCTTCCAGTGGACGTTGTTATGGCAGGTTATTGGTCAGTTTAAAAAAAAGCTGGATGAGTTTCTCAACAAGGAATGTTGCAAGTTACTGGTATTGATACTAAAGTAGAGTTGATCCAGGGAAATTTACGATTTCCACTTTTCCCTTCATAACTGGGGGTTTTTTTTTTGCCTTCCTCTGGATCAACAGTTAGGCAGGAAATGAGGATATTGCTGATGGGTTGGACTGTATGGACATGTGTCTTTATTCAACCTCAAATACTAGACTATGCTGTATTAGCTTTTACAGAAACCCCCAATCATTACTTACACTACCGTCTTTCCCCCAGCATCTACAATGCCGGCAGCCGCGTCCCGTGATTGGCTGCCTCTCAGCCAATCATGGACGTGGCTTGCCGGTTGGGCCCCCTGCTTGCAGTTCATGCAAGCAGAGGCCGGGGTCCGTATCGCGGAGGTAAGAGGTAAGGTAAGTAATGATTGGGGAGTTTCTGTAAAACTAATAAGCGGTGGGGCTATAGATCTTTAATGTCTCTTTAATATCTCTACAATCATCTTTAATCCATCAATCAGATAGCCAACAGATATCTTCATAGATCTGTAATATCTCTACATCATCTTTAGTATCCCATCAATCAGATAGCCAACATATCTTCATAGACTGTAATATCTCTACCAATCATTTTAGTACCTCAATCAGATAGCCAACATATATCTTCATAGACCTTAAATCTCTCATCCATTTAGTATCCCATCAATCAAGTAGCCAACGACATCTTCAAGAACTTTAATATCTCTACAACATCTTTAGGATCCCATTCAATCAGATAGCCAACATAATCTTCATAGACCTTTATATCTCTACAATCATCTTTGTATCCATCCAATCAGATAGCCAACATATATCTTCATAGATCTGAAATCTCTACAATCATCTTTAGTTCCCATCAATCAGATAGCCAACATAATATCTTCATAGATTTCTGTAATATCTCTGCTATCACTTTAGTATCCCATCAATCAGATAGCCAACAGACATTTCATAGAACTTAATATCTCTACAATCATCTTTAGTATCCATCAATCAGATAGCCAACATATATCTTCATAGACCTTAAATATCCTACAAATCTTTTTAGTATCCATCAATTTCAGATAGCCAACATATATCTTTAATATCTCTATTTCCACTTAGAGACAAACTCTCTATTCAGTAGATATATCTTGTATTCAATTAGATCAATGGACTTGAAATGTAGTTCTTGAAGACGTGCTAGTCATCCGACTGGCTTTCTAATTCAGAAGACTGGTACAAGAATCTGTGCAATATGTACCCTGGAAAATCCATTTAGCATATCACAGCCAGGTGTAAGGGTGTGATTAGATAGTGGCTAAGAGGTGTTATAGGAACACCAGAGTAAGGTGTTAAACAGCATTGTACATGGCAGAACAGTTGGTGTCGAAACCCCCCCACTCTATTAGGCTTGGTTTCTTTATTTTCACCATAAAATGGCCTCCTTAACACCTCTCTTGAACCAGTCACGTTCCGTGCCCAGTATGTTAACATTACAACTTCAAAGGTATGTCCTTTATCCTTAAGATAAGGCCAGTGTTGTGTTGGAATATCTTATATTTAGCTGTAGAGATCAATATTGGTTGATAAGGTCTAAATATCAATCTGGTGTACAAGCCCTAAAAGCTATATAAAGTTGATCTAATTGAATACAACAGATATACCATGACCTGGATGAATGGAACCTTCACAAGCTATCTCTATCAGTAGACAATTGTGGCAGCATTTCTGTAGGGGGTTTTCTGTAGCCCTAAAACCTTAAAGCACCCATGCTGCCTATTGTTGATACTCTAAATCCCTTTAGTATCCTATAAATAAGATAGCCAACAGACATCTTTAATATCTCTATCTCCACTTACTTGATTCCTCTGTAGCTGAACTTATCAGTAGACAACAGTGGCAGCATTTTCTGTAGGCGGGTTGTAGTGTTGGTGACAATAAACCATTTACTTGCATATGCCAGGAAGAACACGGACAGAATTAAAAACAGAATTGTGCGTTTCACCTTTGTAAAATGCATTTTCTTTAAGGTGTAAAATCCCCAGTGAAGTGATCAGCACTGAGACTTGAGAAGGATCTTCGTGCCTTAAGTCTACAGCACATTAGTTAATATCTCAGAACTACTGACTACCACGCCAGTTTTTGTGAGGAAACATGCAAAGTTTTGTGTACAGGAGGCTGAACATTTCACTTGTTGGGAATGTGACGTTACCCACATTGTCTGTTCCGTCTCCAGCTGGCTGGGGCAAATTCATTTTTAACTGTTCGACATAAACACTATGAATAAACTGGTTAGACCAAACATTGCCATGAGCTATGTACACTCATAGAAAACATGAAATAATGTTTTGTTAAAAGTGGGGGAGCCCCAAAGTTCTGATTTCCAACCAACTGACTCTCCTCTGTCTCAATAATGTTTATTCCATTAATTCCCTCTGACAGACTCAGGTAGAGCTTGATCATCCCAAGCAGTGTGGAAAGAAGGCCAGGAATGGAAAAGCTGCTAGCCAGTAGGTGATCAGTTCTCTTACTTTCTATGTCCAAAGTCCACTGCTGCTTTTAAGCCCCACTGTGCAAATGTTAAACAGAAAATCTTTCCCCTGGGATTCTGGCTGCCCAATGCCTAAGCTCCCACCTTGTGTCATGTCATATCCTGGCGGTCTTCCAGATAATCTTTGAATCACCCCACCCCCCCAAATATAAACCAAGAGCAGAGCAGTATATGATGCTAAAGCAAAGCGAATACCCAAAACGGAGCTAATAGCTTTTAGGGCTTGTACACACAGATTGATATCTTAGACCTTATCAAACCAATTGAAGGACTGATGCTAATTAACCAGTTAGTTGCTGGAGTGAATGGTGGAGTGTTAACCATTTAGCTGCCAGGACAGGGGTGTGCATAGTCAGTGAGAGTCAAGAGTGGGTTTTTGGGGCGTCTTTAAGGCCGTAACTTAAAGTGGTGGCAGCGAATACTGATTAATTAGTCAGATCACGTGCCCAGCGAACTGGCGTTTCGTGACACTCAGATTGACTCATTTGATGCAATGTCCATGGGAAGTGGCCAGTTGTGTTGGAAATATCTTATATTCTAGCTGTAGAGATCAATATTGGTTGATAAGGTCTAAATATCAATCTGTGTGTACCAGCCCTAAAAGCTATTAGCTCCTGTTTTGGATATTCGCTTTGCTTTAGCATCATATACTGCTCTGCTCTTGGTTTATATATTGGGGGGGGGGGTATTCAAAGATATCTGGGAAGACCGCCAGGGATATGACATGAACAAGGTGGGAGCTAGGCATTGGGCAGCAGAATCCCAGGGGAAAGATTTTCTGTTTAACATTTGCACAGTGGGGCTTAAAAGCAGCAGTGGACTTTGGACTATAGAAAAGTAAAGAGAACTGATCACCTACTGGCTAGCAGCTTTTCCATTCCTGGCCTTCCTTTCACACTGCTGGTGGGATGATCAAGCTCTACCTGAGTCTGTCAGAGGGAATTAATGGAATAAACAATTATTGAGACAGAGGAGAGTCAGTTGGTTGGAAATCAGAATCTTTGGGGCTCCCCCACTTTTAACAAAACATTATTTCATGTTTCTATGAGTGTACATAGCTCATGGCAATGTTTGGTCTAACCAGTTTATTCATAGTGTTTATGTCAGAACAGTTAAAATGAATTTGCCCCAGGCAGCTGGGAGACGGAACAGACAATGTGGGTAACGTCACATTCCCAACAAGTGAAATGTTCAGCCTCCTGTACACAAAACTTTGCATGTTTCCTCACAAAGAACTGGGGCGTGGTAGTCAGTAGGTCTGAGATATTAACTAATGTGCTGTAGACTTAAGGCACGAAGATCCTTCTCAAGTCTCAGGTGCTGATTCACTTCACTGGGGATTTTATCACCTTAAAGAAAAATGCATTTTACAAAGGTGAAACGCACAATTCTGGTTTTAATTCTGGTCTGTGTCTTCCTGGCATATGCAAGTAAATGGTTTATTGTCACCAACACTACAACCCGCCTACAGAAAATGCTGCCACTGTTGTCTACTGATAAGTTCAGCTACAAGGGAATCAAGTAAGTGGAGATAGAGATATTAAAGATGTCTGTTGGCTATCTTATTTATAGGATACTAAAGGGGATGGTAGAGATATCAACAAATAGGCAGGCATGGGTGCTTTAAGGTTTTAGGGCTACAGAAAACCCGCCTACAGAAAATGCTGCCACAATTGTCTACTGATAGAGATATGCTTGTGAAGGTTCTCATTCATCCAGGTCATGGTATATCTGTTGTATTCAATTAGATCAACTTTTAGATAGCTTTTAGGGCTGGTACACACAGATTGATATTTAGACCTTATCAACCAATATTGATCTCTACAGCTAGAATATAAGATATTTCCAACACAACTGGCCTTATCTTAAGGATAAAGGACATACCTTTGAAGATTGTAATGTTAACATACTGGCGAAGGAACGTGACTGGTTCAAGAGAGGTGTTAAGGAGGCCATTTATGTGAAAATAAAGAAACCAAGCCTAAATAGAGGTGGGGGGGTTCGACACCAACTGTCTGCCATGTACAATGCTGTTTTAACACCTTACTCTGGGTGTTCCTATAACACCTCTTAGCCACTATCTAATCACACCCTTAACACCTGGCTGTGATATGCTAATTGGGATTTTCCAGTGGTACATTGTTAATGGGTGCCAGCCAAGATTCTTGTACAAGTCATTCTGAATTGAGAAAGCCAGTCGGATGACTAGCGAAACGTCTTCAAGAACTACATTTCAAGTCCAGTTGATCTAATTGAATACAACAGATATATCTACTGATAGAGAGTTTGTCTCTAAGTGGAAATAGAGATATTAAAGATATATGTTGGCTATCTGATTGATGGGATACTAAAGATGATTGTAGAGATATTAAAGGTCTATGAAGATATATGTTGGCTATCTGATTGATGGGATACTAAAGATGATTGTAGAGATATTAAAGTTCTATGAAGATGTCTGTTGGCTATCTGATTGATGGGATACTAAAGATGATTGTAGAGATATTACAGATCTATGAAGATATCTGTTGGCTATCTGATTGATGGGATACTAAAGATGATTGTAGAGATATTAAAGAGACATTAAAGATCTATAGCCCCAACCGCTATATTAGTTTTTACAGAAACTCCCCCAATCATTACTTACCTTACCTCTTACCTCCGGCGAACGGACCCGGCCCTCTGCTTGCATGAAACTGCAAGCAGGGGGCCAAACCGGCAGCCACGTCCATGATTGGCTGAGAGGCAGCCAATCACGGACGCGGCTGCCGGCAGTGGAGAATTCTGGGGGAAAGAGGTAAGGTAAGTAATGATTGGGGGAGTTTCTGTAAAAGCTAATACAGCATAGTATAGTATTTGAGGTTGAATAAAGACACATGTCCATACAGTCCAACCCATCCAGCAATATCCTCATTTCCTGCCTAACTGTTGATCCAGAGGAAGGCAAAAAAAACCCCACCAAGTTTATGAAGGGGAAAAAGTGGAAATCGTAAATTTCCCTGGATCAACTCTACTTTATGTATCAATACCAGTAACTTGCAACATTCCTTGTTTGCAGAAACTCATCCAGCTTTTTTTTTTAAACTGACCAATGAACCTGCCATAACAACGGGGTACAATTTTCTTTTTCTTTTTTTAAGATTTGGGGAGCTTTAAGGGAAATAAAGCCTAAACCCTCCCTTTAGCTGTACCCAGGGTTTTAAGGGAAATAAAGCCTAAACCCTCCCTTTAGCTGTACCCAGGGTTCACTGGCTGTGGGGAGGGGGCAGGACCGGAGAGAAGAGTCACTGGACAGCTAGGAGGTAAGAATCCAGACTAACTGCTGCGCTTCCAGGGGTGAGATCCTAGCAGTGTGGGACTGGGTTACAGGGGAATCCGCTGGTGGGCCCACAGCCCATTCATTCAAGAAAACAGAGGAAACGGCTACAATGTAAACAGAGTCAAAGTGAGCACGTGACTGTCCGCTTGTGTTGCGATCTGCGCTATGTTGC
Organism: Hymenochirus boettgeri; assembly: GCA_019447015.1. Lineage (NCBI taxonomy): Eukaryota > Metazoa > Chordata > Amphibia > Anura > Pipidae > Hymenochirus > Hymenochirus boettgeri. The sequence goes on along the minus strand of CM033476.1, from coordinate 72,814,550 downwards.
ACAATCAGAGCGCATGCAATCTGCAAAAAAATGGTGATCGCATGGCCACCCACATTGACATGCACTTCTCTGCGACTCTTACAAGCGAACGGATTTCAAGCAAGCGTGTGAAAAAAAACGGAGCAGTGTGTCCTGGCCCTAAGAAATGCATTTTAATAATCAATAGGAGTCAGTAGGAGTAAGATAGATATGTAAAGGAGTGGTGGGCACCAACAGTCCTGTCCAACACTGGAACCCAGGGCCGGCCATTGATATGGGCGACCTGTGCGATCGCACGGGTTGCAATACCAGGGGGGCACCAGCCGGGAGTCTTCATCAGTGCCACAGCCTCCCCAGTTACGGTCCTGCAGATGAAATGTATGTACCAGCACCACCCCACAGACAAGGCCCCAACACAAGTAAGCCTTACTTTAGATGTTACGTAATGATGGACGCACGATACAAGCACGCCTTTCTGTACCATATCCTCGGTTAACCAAAGTGCACTTGAATCTTTTAAAAGTAAAAAGAAAAGTCAAAAGAAATTAGAAGTCTTTGTTAACCCAGCGCACTTTTTTCACACTATTTCATGGTCGCTATTCCCTAAGCCTCCAGTTACCTTTATATCTATAATGCGCTCCATGATGTTAGATATTACCAGATCCAACAGAGCTCCTTTTCTAGTAGGAACTTCAACCACCTGTGAGAGAAAATTATCCTGCAGCAAATTCAGGGACTCATTGCCCTTTTCTGTGATGGCAGTTCCACTACACCAATCAATGTCAGGGTAATTAAGGTCCCCCATAATGAGCACACTCCCCAAACTTGCAGCCCTTGCCAACTGCATATGAAGCTGACTCACCTCCTCTCTGCTAGCATTTGGCTGCTTATAGCAGACACCAACAAAGACATTACCCCCTTTCCTGTTGCCTAATTCCACCCATATTGCCTCCACTTTAGCACCCATATCGCCAGTTATCACTTCTTTTAAATTTGGCTTCAATTTTTTTTAACATAAACACATACTCCTCCCCCTTTACTTTTTTCTCTGTCCTGTCTAAACAAGACAAGGCATATCCTTCTAAATTTACAGCCCAGTCATGAGAACTGTTCAACCACGTTTCTGCTATACCCATTACATCATACCCACCCCCCTACCCCTGCATGAGACGCCAGCGTGGGAGGATGAGGGTGCTTCCTGCAGCCAACAATGTAAGTGCATCCTAGTGAGGTTAATGTTTTTTAAAATCTTTCCTTAAACCAGTTTTTCATTGCATTTTTGTGGTTCAAAAATTATCCAAGAAATGTTCACTACGTAGCCTTTTAGGAAATGTTCTTATACATGTAATATATTACTAATGGATTGGACAATGATTGTTGAAATAAAACATTTTCTTTTTTTTCTAGAAGCAGGGCCAGCCTCTCCAGGCACTCCACCCTCTCCAGCACCTCCAGGCCCTCTAGCCTCTCCAGCCCCTCCAGGCCCTCCACCCTCTCCAGCCCCTCCAGGCCCTCCACCCCCTTCAGCCCCTCAAGCCTCTCCAGCCCCTCCAGCCTCTCCAGCCCCTCCAGCCATGAATGAAAACCGTAAGTAAGTCATATGCAACGTTAATGAAATGTTATATACAAGACTATTAATATCTGTATTTTCCCAGTGTAAAATCCACGCTACATGATGCAACAATGGAGAATTCGAGAGTATACGGCGGGAGATCCGCCACTGGGGCCAGCGCCTGGACCGCCGCCTGACCAGACTGGAGAAGAGGGTTACCAGGCTGATGAAAAATTAATTTTTTTTTAATTTTTTATTTTTGTAAATAGTTTAAAAAAAAAAAAAACAATTTTATAAATCATAAAAATTATTGTTAAAAAAAATGTTTTTGGGCTTTATTTTTCAATATATCAGAATATTCAGATAGATTCATAATCAATTTTTATTTGAAAAATTACAATACACATATGTATTTAGCTAGCTATATGTCTGGTAATTATAATTGTATATACCTTACCATTAATGCCATTACACACACCACATTGGCCACATTCCCCTATATAGTAGTTTGCACACAACAAGTGAAAGAAGGTGATTGGGGTACTGGGTTACATAATGTCCACTGCAGTTTTCCACCATTGTTGAAGAGCCAGGCAGGCTTGGCCCCACTGGACATACCCCTCACCCCATTGGCTTCTCTCCCTCGGAGTATGCTTCATGCAAGGAAATGCGGGTGAAAGGGTAAGGCTTCGTAGGAACAGCACCATTGAGTTACAGCAGGCCCACTGCAATTTGCCACCATTGTTAAAGAGCGAAGCAGGCTTGGCCCCACTGGACATACCCTCATCCCATTGGCTTCTCTCCCTCAGAGTATGCTTCGTGCAAGGAAAAGCGGGTGAAAGGGTAAGGCTTCGTAGGAACAGCACCATTGAGTTACAGCAGGCCCACTGCAGTTTTCCACCATTGTTGAAGAGCCAGGCAGGCTTGGCCCCACTGGACATACCCCTCACCCCATTGGCTTCTCTCCCTCAGAGTATGCTTCGTGCAAGGGAAAGCGGGTGAAAGGGTAAGGCTTCGTAGGAACAGTACCATTGAGTTACAGCAGGCCCACTGCAGTTTGCCACCATTGTTGAAGAGCCAGGCAGGCTTGACCCCACTGGACATACCCCTCACCTAATTGGCTTCTCTCCCTCAGAGTATGCTTCGTGCAAGGGAAAGCGGGTGAAAGGGTGAGGCTTCATAGGAACAGCACCATTGAGTTACAGCAGGCCCACACTTTGTAATATGGAGTAGTGCTCTCGGGCCTGGCAGGATTGACCCAGAGCTGAAAACATTAGCCACAGAGTAGCTGTTGCGGCTGTATGAGATGGTCAGAGTAGGTGACACCACAAAGGTGCCTCGTGGAGAGAGAAGGAAGAACAAATATGGAGTATTGCTATCAGGCCAAGTAGGATCGACCCAATCTTAGAAAAATGAGCCACAGAGTAGCTGTTGTGGCAGAGCATTTGTTATTTCACAACTTGAATGCAGTAGAGCAAGGTAGGACCATATATGGCCCTGCCAATAAGAAAAATTAGCCATTTGCCAGCTAAGCTGGCATTAGCTAAGCCTCTAGGTGGAAAATGAGGCAGAAGGAGCAGTACGGGTGGCCAGGGGCAGGAGGCCTTCAGTCACAGGCCGGGCAGGAGGCCTTCAGTCACGGGCATCAGTATCAGCAATAGGGGTGCTGCACTGAGATGTGATCCACGACTCATTCATCTTGATGAATGTAAGGCGGTCCACATTCTCAGTGGAGAGACGGGCCCTCCTCTCCATTACAACACCCCCTGCTGCAGTGAAGGTCCTCTCTGAAAGAATACTGGATGATGGGCATGAAAGGACCTCAATGGCATACTGTGCCAACTCGGACCATATATCAAGCCTCGTCACCCAGTAGTCCAGTGGATCCTCAGTCTCTGATGTGGCTACACTGGCCCTGGATCCGATGTAGTCGGTGACCTGGCGACTGAGGTGTTGCCTGGTGGAGTTGCCAGTAGATGGGCCCGGCAACTGTGGCTGGAAGAACAGCCTGAAGTTGGCCGCGAGGCCGCCTCCAGTACTGCTGCTCCTCCTGTCAGGCACAGGGGGACGTAAGCCCTGTTGATCCCCAACATCAGGTGCTGTAGGCCTGCCAGCACCTGGGAAGGCAGAACAGAGGCAACGTAGCAGTGTTGCCTCATAGTGCTGCATTCTACCTTCCCTCTGAGATGCGGGGATAAACTCCGACACTTTACCCTTATAGCGGGGATCTATAAAGGTGGCCACCCAGTACTGCTCCTTCTCTTTGATGACCTTAATCCTGGGGTCCTTGCGCAGGCATTGCAGCATAAACGAACCCATGCACCGCAAACTGCCTGCCGCAGAAGACCCCATGTCCTCGATGTCACTGAGGACAATAGTGTCGGGCTCAACCTCTCCCCAACCATGAATGAGATGTGGTACTTGGGAGGGTTGAGATGTCCCCCTAGAGGAATGCCCCATTTCCCCTTGGTCCAGGTCACCTAAATCCCCCTCCTCATCATTGGACGGCTGCTCTGTACCGTGATGTTTGGGCTCGGAAAGCATCACGGTGTCGGCGTCCTCCTCTTCCAGTAGCTGCTGCTCGGCAATCAGTGCCCTGTCAGGTATGCCGCGCAGAGAGTGCTCAAGGAGGAACACCAGTGGGATGGTATCCGCGATGGTGGCATCATTGCGGCTTACCATCCTGGTGGCCTCCTCAAATGGCGCAAGCACACAGCAGGCATCGCTAATCAGAAGCCACTGCCTGGGTAACAGCAAACCCAGGTCCCCAGAGCCTGATCTTGCCTCATACTCGTACAAATAGTCTATGATGGCTCGTCTCTGCTGGAGCAGCCTCAGCAGCATCATAAGACTAAAGTTCCAGTGGGTGGGGGTGTCACAAATCAGGCGGTTCTGCGGCAGACCATTCTGCTGCTGGAACTCGGCCAGACGAGCTGTGGCCGTGTATGACCGCCTGAAGTGACTGAACACCCTCCTAGCCATCCTCAGTACCTCCTGGAGACCAGGGTACTTGGTGAGGAACCACTGGACGACCAGGTTGAGTACGTGTGCCAGGCACGGAACATGTGTGACTCTACCCAAACGAAGGGCAGACAGGATGTTGGTGGCAAGGTCACATACGACCTTGCCTATTGAGAGGTGGTGTGGGGTCAGCCACCTCTCAATCTGCCCATGCAGTGCTGCCAGCAACTCTGCCCCGGTGTGGCTCCTATCACCGAGGCACACAAGCTGCAACACTGCATGGCACCGTCTTGCCTGGCACGAAGCATAGGCTCTGGGGTGGTGATGGTGGTACCAAAATCTCCCCACTTGCGCTCCGTGCGGAGTCTCTGCCGGCTAGCAGAGTGACCCATTGGGTGGTAAATGACACATACCGCCCCTGGCCATGCTTGCTGGACACGTCCATAGTAATGTGGACACACTTGCCCACAATGGTCCAGCGAAGCAGATATATTGCCCTGCAGATGGTCGTGCAGGGCTGGTACTGCCTTCTGGGCAAAGTACCTACGGCCAGGGACCTGCCACTGTGGTGTGCCAATGGCCACAAACTCCCTGAACGCTGCACTGTCTACCAGGCTGAAAGGTAGCAGCAGCACCGCCAGGAGTTTAGCTAAGCCGGCAGTGAGACGCTGGGCTTGGGGGTGACTGGGGGACAGTTTCTGCCTCCGCTCCAACAACTGGGGAAGAGAGACCTGCCTTTTAGGTGATGCTCCAGCAGCAGTGTGAAGAGGCCTCTTAACACTGCGTGCTGGGGCCAAAGGCTGCCTCTCCTCCCTAACTTTCACAGAGGAAGCAGCTGATGGGGCTGGAGGGGGTGGAGGAACAGTGGCTTTCTGGGCACGAGGTAGGGAACGTGTGGGTGCCTGCACGTTCCCTGTCCGCTACTCCCACCGGGCAAAGTGGTGCAATATCATATGTCTCCTCATAGAGGAGGTGCCCAAATGTTATGTGGTCTTCCCACGGCAAACACGTTGCAGGCACAACTCGCACACTGCAACTGTGCTGTCACCTGGAGCCAGTGAGAAGAACTCCCACACCGCTGAGCCACCGGCATAACTCGGAGCAGAGGTCACCTGCTGTTGTGGGGCACCGGCACCAGATCTCATTGGGCCGTACCTCCACGTGCGCCACTAGGTGCACTGCCTCTGCCCCCAGTCCTGCCTCTGGGTTCAGGATCATGCTCATGCTCTGAGGGATATCCCTCAGAGACACTATCCTCCTCCTCCTCTCTTACAGAGGGCACCCATGGACGATCTGAGACCTCATCGCCCACTTCCACCTCCTCAATACTTGAGGCTGTGTCACTAACAGCAGCAGCATCTGGAACCTCACCCCCTGCATTAGTTCCCTGGCTGCTCACAGACTGCTGCATGACATTGTCAGCCTCCTGTCCCCCTGTGCACTGAGCACATTCCTCTGCCTCTGGCGAGGAAAGATTGTGCATCAGTGCACGGCTCCTCCTCAAGCACACTAGCCCCACACATAGTGTGCGAAAACAGATCCCGAGACTCCTCCTCCGGATCCCCGAAGGTATGCTTCATGTGGGCAACGAACTCCTGATAGAGCGGATCAGGTTCCATGCCCACAGTAGGAGCCTCAGGTGAGGAAGGAACAGGCACAGTATCTACAGTGGCAGCTCGGCTGCTCTGTGTCTGTGAGGAGGTGGATGAGGAAGGCTGGGTAATCCAGTCTACTACCTGCCTTCCTTGATCAGAAGGGATAGCCCTAGCACGGCTACCCCTAAACATATCGGGTACGGTTACCTGGCTGCCCTGCAAAGGGCCAGGTAGCTCCTGGCCAGAGCCTTCAGTAGGTTCTCCTCTCCCTCCACGTGCAGAAGCACCCCTGCTCCTGGCTCTCCCTCTTGCACTGCCACACACACAAAGCGACAAAAAGACACAGACAGAGGACAAAACACACAGTAACACACAAGCAAACAAACACAAAGCTTTTTTTTTTTTTAATTGGTTAATGGCAGTTATTGTGCTAATACATTTTTTAATACATCTAGCAGTCAAGCTTTTTTTTCTTTTAGCTGCAGGGCCATCAGACTAGTATCTACTTAGACTAGGAGGGCACCGAGTGCCTAGGGCTACCTGTATTGCTATTAGGGCTAGTAGGGTGGAGAGACTTCTCCTACCCTCCTGAGGGACACTTAGGTTTCCTCCTCTTTTGCCTACCTTACCTTGTCTTTTAGCTTGACTGCTATGATGGGATTTTATTTGGTGTGTTATCTTAATGTATATTTATTAAATTACGTTTTCATTTCCTTATTTGTCAGCCGATTGCACTTTATTAACTAGTTGTTTGCACTTTATAAGGGTTTTTTCCCTCTTATTTTGCACTAGTAGGGGTAGCAGCACATCACCACCTCCTTTCTCAATATCACACTAGTAAACGCAGTGGGGAAAGGCATTGTGTTTGTATCCATTTTTCTGTGTGTTTTCCTGCGTTTTGCATTTGCAGTTCTGTCCTATACAATGGAAATGTATTGTTTTTCCAAATAGAAATGCATGCAGCAGTGTGTTTTAAAAACACAACACACAATTCCAATTTTTGGATAAAATGTGTTTTAGGGCATATGTTGCCTTTAAAGGGCTTATCGCTTATCACATGCATAACTATGCATTTGACATGTAACCTGATCCAGAGGAAGGCAATAAAAACCCACCAAATTTATGAAGGGGGGAAAAATTCCTTTCAGAATCCAAGTGGCAATTGGAGATATAATTACTGATTCGATGCAGGAGAGAATAGGATTCAAACGTAGAGGCAATCAGATATGGAGTCACTCTACACGTGGTGCAAGCATATCCTGGGATACCCCCCAGCTTCAAGCACTATAACAGTTCAGTGATAAATGGATAGCGCTACTCATGTGGACATCAATAAAACTTACTAGTTTATTATTTCATTAATAATATCACACACGATACATGTACCCACTTTGGGACAATCTGCTGCCGAGAATGGCGTACCCACTATGTCAGAAGCTGGGTGTGGACTAATCCCTCCAGGTATTTATAGCGAAGAGATGACAACCTGCTCTCAGGAGTGTCAGGAATAAAAGGGAATGAATTAAAGGGGAGTGAAATAAAATAGCCACAACTTCATAACTTATGCATATATAAGGAAATACGCTTTCACTTAAGGCAGCAGATATGTAACCGCATAAATATCAATATAAATACATTTTAGTATATATCAGTATAGTATAATATATCCATGTGGTTTATATCAGTATGGTATAATATATCCGTATTATATATATCAGTATGGTATAATATATAAGGGATAATGTATAATGTAATATAAGGATATTACACCACAGAGGAGTCCCCTGACCATATAGAAGCACGAGGCCGTAAGCCGAGTGCTTTTATACAGGGCAGGGAACTCCGAGGTGTGGTAATGTCCTTATATTATAATGTGACGGGGCGCATTATTTCTTATAATACAGAAGTATCGGATTCCTTCACCCCATTCGCATTTTAAATTCTAGCCTTGTCCCTATTTCCACCTTAAATCCCCCAACCTACCTTCTGCAACTAAAACCCAGTAGAAAGGAACATCCCAGCCCAGCATCTATGCGGTTAAACAAATCTTTGTGGAGGAGGAGAGAGACATTGGTTATGAAGTGACAGGAAGCAGCTCCAGCAGGTTCTGTTAGTGAAGTTAAACACTGCAAAAAACGCTGAGTCATTGTCCAGGCATGAAAACTGGAATGGACGGAGTAGTGGGATATAAGAAATATAAGAAATGAGTCACTTAGTGATATAGCTGAGTGATTTTTATAAGGATATATACTGCAGCTCCCATTATAAAATATCACACTTATGTATTATATCCGTTTTATATATATCAGTATAGTATAATATATCCATATGGTATATATCAGTATGGTATAATATATCCGTTTTATATATCAGTATGGTATACTATATCCGTATTATATATGTGATTTTTGTGACTTTTATAAGGATATATACCACTGCAGCTCCCATTATAAAATATCACATTTATGTATTATATCTGTATTATATATATCAGTATAGTATAATATATCCGTATGGTATATATCAGTATGGTATAATATATCAATATGGTATATCAGTATGGTATAATATATCAGTATGGTATAGTATATCAGTATGGTATAGTATATCAGTATGGTATAATATATCAGTATGGTATAATATATCAGTATGGCATATATCAGTATGGTATGGTATACCAGTATGGTATAATATATCAGTATGGTATATCAGTATGGTATAATATATCTGTATGGTATATATTAGAATGGTATATATCAGTATGGTATAATATATCAGTATGGTATAATATATCAGTATGGTAAAATATATCAGTATGGTATATATCAGTATGGTATAATATATCAGTATGGTATATATCAGTATAGTATAATGTATCAGTACGGTATATAATAGTATGGTATATATCAGTATGGTATAATATATCAGTATGGTATGTATAAGTATGTTATAATATATCAGTATGGTATAATATATCAGTTTGGTATATATTTTAGTATGGTATTATATATCAGTATACTATAATATATCAGAATTGTATATATCATTATGGTATGGTATATCAGTATGGTATAATATATCAGTATAGTCTATGGTATATCATTATGGCATTATATATCAGTAGGGTATAATATATCAGTATGGTATAATATATCAGTATGGTATATCAGTATGGTATTATATATCAGTAAGGTATAATATATCAGTGTAGTATAATATATCAGTATTGTATAATATATCAGTTTGGTGTATATCAGTATAGTATTATATATCAGTATGGTATAATATATCAGTATGTTATATATCAGTATGGTATTATATATCAGTATGGTATATATCAGTATGGTATATATCAGTATGGTAATATATATCAGTATGGTATAATATATCAGTATGGTATAATATATCAATATGGTATAATATATCAGTATGGTATATATCAGTATGTTATAATATATCAGTATGGATTATATATCAGTATGGTATATATCAGTATGGTATATATCAGTATGGTATTATATATCAGTATGGTATTATATATCAGTATGTTATAATATATCAGTATGGTATAATTAAAAACTTAAAAAACGACTTTGCCGATCCTAGTTACGATCGATATTATGATCTAATGTCGCATAATAAGATCGTGAAAATGTAAAATTTTTCGTCCAATCAACTGAAATGACGGATTGTAAATAAAATCGATCTAATGTAATCACTCATAAGGCAAATGTCCAATCTATCTAAGAACCGCCTAGCCCATTCTTTAATGCAATTTGAGATGACAAAATGAATGGGTCAGATAGGAACATCTCAAGATAAAAATCGCTGCTTGTACAATGTGATCTTTAGCCATTAAACAGATATCTCAAATATCTGCCTGTGTATGGCCAGCTTTAGGCTTCCTACTTCTACAATATAAGCAATTAAGAAGAGCAAATTTTTTGCCACATTTAACCTATGAGTATGTCTTTATCAGACATCCCACTGTCTGAGTGGGTGTGATGGGGGGGGATGGCTACGCTGTGTGAAGTCATTGATGTCACACACAGTGGGCGGGGCATATGTGCTAGGGGTGGGGGAGGCGGGGTTAGGGGCATGGTGTGGGCATACGTGGGTGGTCCGGGGCATGGCAGGCTTAAAGGGGGCATAACAGGGAGGAGATTCAGGACTCCTCTCAGTTGCGGGAGATCGGGGTGGTCTCGTGGGAGTGCGGGAGACCACCCCGATTTGTAGGACACTCCTAGAAGATCCGGGAGAAGTGGGATACCTGCTTTATGATCTCCAAGCTTTAGGAGAGTTTAGTTTAGGTCCAAACTACTGATAAGTAAGAAGAGGAGACGACCAACCATAAAGGTTACGTCCCCATCATAGACCATTCCCCATTAATAAAGGCTACAGCCCGCACTGTAAAGATAATGAGTTAGCTGTGCCAATGTGCCTGACCATTTGTTGATAATCAGACACGTTTGAAAAACATTGTGTATGTTAATTACACCAATTTTTACAATGTATCAATGTAGAAAACACATATCCGTACATGCAGCTGATAAACAGTATAGAGGAGATTGTCTTTGACAGAAGGTAATTTGCATTAGGTGTTATGTCAATTGCACAGTTGGTTGTGCACACATTGCCTGAAATCAGTGCTGGAACCACGAGTTTTCTGATATGACCTATTAGTGCACCAGTGAGTTTATTGTATGGCCCAATAATATATTTGTATAAGGTGATCATATCCCCACGCAAATGTCGCTTCTCCAATGTAAACAGCTCTAACTTGTCTAATCTGCCTGCATATTCAAGCCCCTCCATTCCCCTTATTATTTGAGTTGCCTTTCTCTGAACTGCTTCCATTTCCAAGATGTCCCTTTTGTATATGGGATTCCAAAACTGCACCGCATATTCCAAATGAGGCCTTACCAGTGCCTTGTAAAGAGGGAGAATAATATTTTTCTCTCTTGAATCTATAAACAGATTAAACAGAAGTGGCCTCAGTATGGGACCCTGAGGCACTCCGCTTAGAACTTTAGCCCACATAGATGTAGCAACATTGACCACCACTCTCTGTTTGCAATCCAATAACCAATTCTCTATCCATATACAAAGTTCATGTAAAAATAATTTTTTAGGCCAACAGTCCTCAATTTATACATTAGTTGCCTATGTGGCATGTATCAAAAGCTTTAGCAAAATCCAAGTATACTTCATCTACTTCTGTGCCTGAATCTAAACTCCTACTCACTTCTTTATAAAAACCAATTAAATTTGTCTGGCATGATCTATTTCTCATAAATCCATGCTGACTACTACTAATAAGATCAGTTCTGGAGACAAATTCAAGGATATGATCCCATAACAAAGTTTCCAGCACCTTTTCTACCACTGGTGTTGGGCTACAGGTCTATAGTTACCAGGTTGGGAATGACTACTTTTTTGAATATTGGTATTACATTGGCTTTTTTCCAGTCCACATCACGAGACAGAAGTGAATCTGAAAAGATAAGAAACAGTAGTTTAGATAAAACTGGACTAATCTCTCTTAAGATTCGAGGATGTATTCCATCCGGTCCTGGGGCTTTATTGATATTAAATTTGTCTAATTGTTTCTGTACCATATCCTTCAGAAACAACAATCTACACAGCGTTTCTACAAGGGGCTGGGTGAAAATAAAGCAAAAACTACTGAAGTGTACATAGAAATGGATCCCCCTCAGTCTGTCCCCCTCAGACTGCTTAGCACCTGTGACCTGCCCAGGCCCCCAGCCCAAACAATCTCTAGCCATCCCAGGACAAGACTCGGTAGTCCAGGGCACAATGACAATCTCTCAAATCCGGGCCTGTCCGAGAAACCATAACACTTGGGAGTTATAAATTTGCTGTTTGTATTTAGACAGACAAAATTCTAAGTCCTGGTTCCTTCTCATTTGGCCTAATTCCTATTCCTTACCCCTTTTTTCTGACTCCATGGCTTTGACTAAAGAAGGCCAAGCCCAATGGGTTTAGTTGGAGAATTTTAGTTCTCCTTTATCAAGACAATTGCATGTTGTCGGTATTATTATTATTATTGTGGATTTATATAGCGCCAACATCTTCCGTAGTGCTTTACAATTACATGTATACATCCACATCAGGCCCTGCCCGAAGAGCTTACAATCTAAGCACATTTATTTGACATATACAACCTATCAGTATGTCTTTATGATTGTGGGGGAAACCGGAGTGCCTGGAGGAAACCGACACAAGCACGGGGAGAACATACAAACTCCTTGCAGATGTGTCCAAGGGTGGAATCGAACTCAGGACTTCAGTGCTGCAAAGGCATCAGTGCTAACAACTGAGCCACCATATTAATTATGGGTTCTTCTCTTTATTAAGATATTTATTTTTCTCTTGCTGCTGCACCTTCTAGATCAACTATTATTCAGGTAACTTTATTCAATCTTTACTACAGTGTAGCTATGTTTCTAGTTACATTATTTATTTTACAAAACCTATTGTAAATAGAGGAGCAATGGTATGCCCTACCCATCACACAGCATTCTTTTTGGTTGTGCTGTGCAGTCCGTTAACACCTTCACTGCTCCGTGCCTTTGCCTATCCAGGCAATTTTATATTCACCATATATGTCACCATTGTCACCATTGTCACCATGTCACCATTTTGTTTCATGCAGCCTCTTCCAGAACCAGAACAGCCAGTGTTTGTGCAATACGGAGAATAAAAATATTATTGTATACAACCTGAAAGAATTTTCAAGGAAGGAAGGTGGCGAAGCTCTCAGACTGAGGCGCAAGAGGGAGCATGAACATTTCACTAAGAGGTAGGGAAAGGATCAGACGTGGGTCTCTAACCTGGGTCTGTAATCCAGCACACCTTTTCCCATGCATTGCAGACAGGCAGCAAGCAGATGGGGAGATCTTGGCCGCCATTTTGTTAGGTAGTTAGGTTGATGACTTTGTCCCTGAGTGGTATTAAAGTTCACAATGTCCTTTGTGATGCTGTCTACAGTACTAGAGTTGAGCATTCAAAGCAAATTGTGGGTGTGGATATTTATGAGGATATTGTAGATTATATCTAGGTGTGTTGTAACATTTGTAAATAAAGCAGCGGCCAACTGTCACACAATCTTGGTTGTGTGTGTCTTGGTGTAGGGTGGGGATTAGGGGTACATTATTAAGGCATTGCAAAAATTAACCATGTGACCACTGCCCAAAAAACAAGCTTAGCTAATAACAAAAAAAATGTAGAATAACATGAACCTTGCAGAACTGAAACCGAACATCCCTCAACCACAGTTTGATAATGAATACTGCCCATTCTCAAATTAAATATCTTTAAAGGGCATGTTCACCCTTAAAACAAAATATATGGTCACTTCTCAGCTAACTGCCACCAATTCCAACACATTATTAGATGCATAACTAACCAGGTATCTAAGGCTTTGGCTGCTGACATCACAGCCAATGATTGACTGCTCTTTCCCCAACTGCCTCCTCTGCACATGCTCAATTTCCTAAAAGCTCATTGAGCAGGGGGAGGAGGTGGCAAGTGCAACCTGTGCCAGAAAGGGAGAGAGTGGGGGCGATTCCTAAATATCTGGTGCTTAAAGGGCATGTCCACCACCAAAACTAAAATTTAACCCACTACTGGCCCCACTGTGTAGTGTTAAAAAATCCTTATCTTACATCTCTTCTCCAAATAGCTCTCCTGCAGTGCCTGTTCAAGGTTTAGAAAAGTGAAGAGTAGGATCTGTCAGTAAATCATCCGGGCCCTGCTATTTCCTTATTCTCCAGGGGTATTCTGGCATGCGCCCCCTACCCTCCCTCCAGATCCATTTACTCCGATCTTTTCTGTAAAATGCAGTAATCTAATCTAAAGTTAGAATGTCTTCACAAATATTAATAGTTTATTCTTATCAACTTACAAAATGCAAAGTGAGCTAACAGAAGAAAAATCTAAATGAAATCAAAATTTGGTATGAGCTCCACTGCACATCACAGAGTCCTCTAAGGGGAGCAGGAAGTACTGTAGCACATACTGATAACACACAGACAGCTCCTACTCTTCACTTTACTGGACCTTCATGAGGCCGTGCAGGACAACCATAAGGAGCAGAGGAGAAAGGTAAGGACGCAGTGGGATCAACAGTGGGTCAAATTTTAGTTGGGGGTTGGACATGCCCTCCAGAATCTAGGGTTACAGGGAGAGTATAAATGCTTTGAGTCAGCATGGTTGTGGAGGATCTCTAGGTCATGGTAATTCTGTGGTATGCTTCAAGTCCAGTTGATCTAACTGAATACCACAGGATTTGAAGCAGCCTACACCCACAATGATCGGTGTTAAGTTCTTCAACCTACCTACCTACCACGTTACTTCAAAAGCCGTACAGTGTGACCCAGAAGAATTCAGGCTCTTTTAAAGGCAAAGAGGTGGTCGCAGCAAATATTGATTTGATTCTGTTAATTGGTAATAAATGAACCATCATCACTTAATTTATGAATGGATTTTAAGTATTTTCACACCTGTTACCTTACATAATAATTCCTATTCCCTGTAGACAGAAGTCCCAAAGTATCCTGTTGGCGTCCCCAAACTCCCCCCTTGGTTATCCATCCTGTGGAGTTCAGGTTAAACCTCTTCACACAATCCTGCTACCAGGTAAGATATATTAGTGCACCCAAATACCTTGTACAAGAGTTCAAGTAGGAATCATAACGCTTGGGGCTGACGCTTTTAATGCAGTACACAAGGCTCTTTGTTTAATCTTCTGCTGAGCCACCTGACAGACCTCTTGTGTTTATCCCCACCTGTGTATCCAGCCAAGTCATGGCAAATATTGCAGGTACTGGAGCAGGGAGACGTGTTAAATGACAGTGACAAATAAAGAAACAAGTTTAAAGGAGAACTAAAGCTTGAATAGAAATGATTCTAAATAGATTCTGTCATTTATAACTAACATCTCACAGCTCAGAAATCCGCAGCGTTGTGGAAAATTTGTCTAGAACGCGGATTGTGATCCATTGCGCACGAGAATAGCATTCTAGTGCATTACGTGGGAGGCCACATTGTATGTGCTGCGATCTGTTATCGGGGCACAAGTGATTACCATTTTGTGTGTGGGTGACATGCTCTCCGATAACAGAATATTGGGAAAATCACATCTCAGGGCATGGCCACACTGCACTGCACATGCAATCGCACAATTTTGGTGTGTTGCCACGATTTCAATGTTGTAAAAAAAAGAAAATCGCATGCGCAAACCCGAGCACATACGCACCAAAATCGCGATAGTGTGGCCTAGCCCTCAAAGTCACGGTAATGCGTGTTATATGTGCTGCAGCGTGATCATGCTTTTCATCCACATCACTGTCCATGGATAGTGTGGTTGCAGCCTAACAGGTTTCTGGTCTTTCTGGAGTTCTGCAGCCTTGAGCAGATACAAGGTAGCGATGTGGTGGCCGTGTGTTCTCTCTAAGTTCTTAGCATGGACACAAGTGTACAGACCCAAAATCAAATTCTGTTTGCTGCATACTGTTACCTATATTCACCAGTGTTTGCGTGCACTCTATTTTAACCTCTGTGCACAGGGATAACACAGCTTACAGGGAACATCGCTGTACATTTCCCAACACCCACAGAGTCACCACATTATCCTTCATTCCATCAGTCAGTGAGGATCACTATACTATGTGCTAATTGCTTCATTTTAAAATCTTTATCAAAATAGACTTTATTTGTGCTCAGTGATATTATGACCAGCACTATCGCAAATTCTACTCAGTTTACTCTTTAATGCCCAGGGAGGTAGGAGTCAATACTCCTACCAGAAATCACCAAACACATGTTTGCACTGACAGCTTTTCCCGCAGCTTCCCTCATCTGCTTCCTCTTTTTGTACTATGTGATATGACCACAGTATAAATAGGAGGCACTGTCAGATTTCAGCTATCTTCTGCAATGTCTGTATATTCCAGGTTAAATACAGAATATCTATAGGTTGGGCCCCAAAGGGTCCTGAATATTAGAATATCCGATATTGCACCGCTGGATACACTTTATTTTCAGGTCAGTTCAGATATCTTACCCTTGGACACATTAACCATGCCAGTATGGGTAGTGCCTGTGTTTCCGCCCAAAACACACGTAAACCGGCATCCGGGTTCAAACATATACTGCCCCAAAAAGCCCTTACCCTCCCCGACCACCCAACACACACACACACGTAAATGGCTGGCCCATGCGGTTACCGGACTGTAGAACACATTAAAATATGTTTATAACTCATCCATAGCTATATCATATATCAAACGCAAACTAGACCGCCGACGCACGTTTTGTCACGTGACCCGTGACTTCATCAGGGCGTCATGAAGTCTGATGAAGTCACGGGTCACGTGACGAACCATGCAGGTCTAGTGTGGCTGAGTACATGGCGGTCCGGATGAAAGCTTAACTATGTGAGAGGTGTGACCGGTAAAGGTACTAGGTATACGGGCGGTGAGACTCAAACTCATGGGTAAGGTCTATTACGCTTACATAGTACTAGGAGCGCTCCGGAGGTAGGGCGTTATGGAGCTAAGTCTTGCATGTAACTTTTGAATAGTTTGCATCTAAGTACAGATATAGCTATGGATGAGTTATAAACATATTTGAATGTGTTCTACAGTCTACTGTACTGTACTGTAGAACACTGCATGGGTCAGCCATTTACGTGTGTGTGTATGTTTGGTGGTCGGGGAGGGTAAGGGCTTTTTGGGGCAGTATATGTTTGAACCTGGATGCCGGTTTACGTGTGTTTTGGGCGGAAACACAGGCACTACCCATACTGGCATGGTTAATGTGTCCAAGGGTAAGATATCTGAACTGACCTGAAAATAAAGTGTATCAAGCGGTGCAATATCGGATATTCTACTATTCCAGGTTAAAACAGGAGGTAGGAGTATTGACTCCTGGGCATTATTATACTAATTTTAAAAATAAAATTGCAGTGGCCCTTTAAAATGATTAATGCTTGTCTTGCTAGGTAATTCCTAACCAAAGGTACGCTTGTGCAAAGTCTTTACTTACTCACCGTCCTCATCCCCTCTCCCAGTGGAACAAGCATGCTCAGTTTGCTTAATTCAGAGGGAGAGGTAGGGGCTGTTCAATTAGCTATGTGCTAAGGGGTTTAAAGTAAAAGTAGCTGTAGTGAAGCATTGTATTGCTCCCTTGAGGATTATCTTTGTACAGGGATCACTTATAAGTAAAGATGCGGACAGAACACCGACCTCCTGACAAATGACCGTTATGGAGGACATCGTTTTTATAACGTTCTATAAACGCCTTGTAGGAATAGATCTAGATAGGGATGTCAAACCTCAAGATGTTTGCAATCGACAACAAAGCAGCCAAAGAATGCTGGGAGTCGTAATTTGCAAACATCTGGAGGGCCAGTTTGACAGATGTAGGCTATGGTGAGATTGCTAAATATCTGATTGTATGTGTTTTCCTGCTTTTAATAGCTTGTTTGTTTTCCTTCCTAGGATTGAAAGTAGAGGCAGGTCTTCTGAATTACATGGTTAAGTACAATGCACCTCTCTGTAATTAGGATGATTTATTCATATGCATAGCAGCATAGACCCTACATGCAGATTTTACTCTCCTCTACGACCATTCATTTAGGCTGGTACATTGAATGCCATGTCATAATTCCACTGTAAGCTGTAAGGAATGGGGCAAGGGGTGCAGATGTTACAGCCGAGGAGCTTGTGTGATTGGTTGTTTATAATTAGGAATGTATCATGGTTTCATCCTGAACAACCAGTTTTATCAACATTTCATTGGCTGAAGCTACTATTTTGTGGTGTCAATGCAGAATAATGAGCTAATTAGCTACAGGCATTTAGGATTATAGATAACAAATACACAGATACAGAATCTATTTATATTTATATACAGCAGGGTTATAAAACCTTATGTATGCTTCTTTGTGGTAATAGTCCATGGCAGAGATAAGGAAGAGCAGAATAACAAGAGGGGAAATCTTACTCAGCCCACAGCCAATCCCAAGAATGGACACAGCACATGACATTGTGGATGAAAGAAGGCCGCAGCTTTTTATCAATACACGTGTTTCATAATGAAATCATAACATCAAACACTGCAAAAACACAACTCGTTTCCTTTTATAATCTCCTGTTTAGATGCTAAAGCCGTGCGAATAGCCCCCCATAGAAGCTACAGCTTAAGCCTCATACACACGTGTGATCGCGGGGGCCGACCTGTGACGCAGAATGTGTATGCAAGTTTTCGGCCAATAATCCTGTCATGTATGCGCACTTCGTCGGGGCAAAACGCCATTTGGTCGGGAATCGTTGCCCGATTGGCGCCTGGATCTTCAACAAACTGGCGTCTCGGCTAACAAACACATTGTGCGTTTGCCCCCACGATCACACATATGTATGAGGCTTTAGTTCTCACTCCTCAACAGCTGCAACCCACTAGCTTGGTGATGTATGCCAAGGGAGATTTCCTCCCGCATTTTCCCGATTCCCATTTCCACCTCCAAGTAAAATATGTTTCTATCTCTGGTGCCATTTCCTGCACCACACCATCAGCTCCCAATTAACTTATTACTAGCCCTTCCTTTCCTATGTCTGCCATGCATCCCTGCCAGGGATATATTTTCACATGTTGTCTCCATGTCTGTTACATCTAACCTGTGTTTGCACCTTCCACTTTCTGTCTAGTTCCCCTGCTATTGTGTTATCTTTCCTGTTGCAGTCTAATGCTTCTGTTTATTCCTAGGCAGATCTAATTGATCTTTCTTCTTGTAGAGCTGTGTCATTTGCTTCCTATTCTGTAGGTTTTCCCATATAGGGGTTTACCATATTTCCTGTACACCCAATGAGGACATAGAGTTTTGCTTCTGACCCTCACCCAGTTCAGCAGATGAGAAGACTGAAGAACTGACCTTTCTTGTCCAAAGACAAGTTGGCTTTCCTTTCTGTGAATGAGGCTTAAAATTGAGAAAGTATTTTTGGTACCAAATGTGACTTTGAAAAGAAATAATGAAGAAATGTTTCCTTTTTGACTGTTTTTGGCTGCTATCTCTTGTTGTCAGTAGCCTCATAGTCTTCATTTTATTTCACTCCTTGTAGGTAACACTGGAGGCTTCTCTGGGGACCATTGATACCCGAGTGAAGGACACAACAGGAATTACAATTTCTGGGAGAGGCAAAAATGTATTTGTTATATCAACAACAGACCAGAATTTCCTAAACTATGTCCTACAGCACATTACCTACACTAGTGTGGTTTATGATATCGATACCCAGGATATTGGTAGGTTGGCTTCCTGTAATTGCTCTAAATTACTCTCCAATTAATGTCTACCCAACACAAAAACTTGTGTAACTTAAGTTATAACCTATAATCTTAACATTCTCTGTATAAATTACAAATTTGCATTTTCTAGATGCTTAAAAGGAATCATTACTGTACACTGCCATTAGTGTGTATATTATATTTTATAACATTGGTTTTTATAACCCCACTTTATTTAGCAATAGGTTACAGGTCCATGTATTTGTCGTGTTACAGTGTTAGGAATGAACTATAATTACGTTTTTGTTCTGTGCGTTTTGGCGATTAGCAAACTTAACTTAAAGCGGAACTGTGAGAAAGGCCCTTTGTGTTTTTGTTACAGTTCCTCTTTAAAGATAGTAAATGTACTTTATGACATGGTGAGTTTTGGTTTTTAGCAAGGTGTTATAAGAAAGTACACAGAACATTAGTTTCTAGCTTTCTACAAGTCAAGGCCAATCATACTTACCTTCCCCGCTCCCCTCCGCTTCTGTCCATTAAAAATACCCAGGGTAAGGGCTTAAACGGCTAAGTTCTCACCCACTGGGTACAGTCTCTGTCTCCTGATATACTTACCTATACTTTCCCTTGCTTCTCCAGTCTTATTTCCACATTTCACAGCTGTCTGCGATCTGGTAAATGGGAAGACATGCTTCTTGCAGAACGCGTCTTCCCATTGGACTTGTCACTGACAGTCAGTGGAGCGGAGCTAGAATGGGAGCAATGAGAGAAAGTATAGGTAATTATATCTGGAGATGAAGACTGTACCCAGGGGTGAGCGGTTTAGTTCCTCTTCCTGGGTAATTTTAAGGGGAAGGGTGAGTAACTATAATTAGACTTTTAAGAAAGAGGAAAGAATAGATTTAAAGGACAACTACACCGTAAAAAATTTGCTTTTTAAAAATGAAATGTACCTGGGTCAGGGAGTTAGGATTGATTATTCCTACCTCCCAATATAGTTTCCAAGGATACTTACTGTACAAAGCCCAATCCCTCTCCGTGGTTCACAATCTTCTTTCTGCTGTTGAGTATTACCTGACAGTCAAGGCAGTGGAGTTGGCACCATGGCTGATGGCTACTACCAAAGCCATTTTTTATTATGAATATAGACTTGCCCTTTAAAGTTGTGTTTGCTTGTTAATGTGTTTGTCTTAGCACTTTTTTAAAACTCCTTTATCATATTACAACTTGGTTTACATATTTCTGAAAAACCTTGACTGCTACTTTGCTGCTTTTAAAATGGTCTATGTCAAGGCTAAGTGTTAGTTGATATAACACATTTCATTTGTTATAACTGATCACCTTTCTCTGCAGTGACCTTTACAATGGACAATCATGTGGCTCATATTCCTGTATCCATCCGACAGCCACCAATGGCTCATTTATATGATTCTGGGGCAGGTAAAGTACCATCAGAAGCTCATATGCCAATGTACATTGTGCATTTTAGTTAACAGTTTGTTCTGGTGACAAACTGAAGTTTATATAGTGGATAATGTACCCTCAACTGTAAATTATAAGGATATTAGAAGTCACAGAGGAGTTCCGTGACCATATAAAAGTACTACGGTAGGCTGCAAGGCTGAGTACCTTTTATACAGGGCACGTAACTCCAAGGTGATTTCTAATATCCCTTTAATTTACAGTTCGGGGTGCATTAATTATTATAACCTGCCCCTTTGTGGCTTCTAGTTTCCTTCTCCTCCTGGAACATTAAGATTATAAGGCTATAATCATACAATTCCTCCCATAGAAATCCACTACAGGGGTAGGTTATAAATAAATCACAATGTTCATGGTAAGTGTGGGAATTGATCTGCATTTTGTTTGTAAGGCCCAGTACACATGTTCCAAAACTTCAGTCGATCGGGTCAAAATATCAGACAACGTGGTAAATTTCCACAGATTAAAATATGGTTGTACACAGCGTACCATTAAATTTCATGGAAAAATAGGTCAAAAAATGTTTTACATTATAAAATGTTATTGCAAGAGCTAAAACATTTTCCATATCTGGTATAAATTTTTTTTTAACTTCAGTGGTGGGGAAGATCCTGCAAAGTTTAATAAGGGAACATGTTCTAGAGTATGTTTCAAGGACTGACATTATAAGTAGTAACCAGCATGGATTTAGGAGGAATAGATCTTGTCACACTAACTTGCTTGGCTTTTATAATGAATTGAGTAGAAATTTAGACTCTGGCATAGCAGTAGATGTAGTTTACTTGGATTTTGCAAAGGCTTTTTGCCATAGGCGACTAATGAATAAGCTAAGGTCTGTTGGTCTGGGGAGTCACATTTGAACATGGATAGAAAATTAGTTAATGAATAGGATGTAGAGAATAGTTGTTAATGGGGCTTCATCATTATGGACTAAAGTGCTAAGTGGGGTGCCACAGGGTTCTGTGTTGGGGCTGCTTCTATTTAATCTATTTATTAATGATTTGGAAGTGGGTATTGTCAGCAAGGTTTCTGTGTTTGCTGACAACACAAAACTTTGTTGACCATTAAAAACTTCAGAGGATGTGCAATCGTTACAGGGGGATCTAGATAGATTGCCACATTGGGCTGCTAAGTGGAAGATGAGATTCAATGTTTATAAATGTAAGGTGATGCATTTTGGACTTAAAAATCCTTGTGCTGCTTATACTGTAAATGGCTCTGTGTTAAGTGAATCCCTGTTGGAAAGGGATCTTGGACTTTTGGTGGATAACAAACTTAAAGGAAGCAAGCAGTGCCAGGCGGCCAGAGCCAGCATGGTATTGTCCTATATAAAGAGAGGAATGGATTCAAGGGAGGAGAATGTTATTCTCCTTCTTTACAAAGCATTGGTAAGGCCTCATTTGGAATATGCAGTGCAATTTTGGAATCCTGTGTACGAAAAGGACATCTTTGAAATGGAAAGGGTTCAGAGAAGGGCAACTAAATTAATAAGGGGACTGGGGGAGCTTGAATATGAGAGAGACTGGAAAAGTTACAATTATGTACGCTGGAGAAAAGGCGCTTGCGTGGGGATATGATTACTGTGTATAAATACATTAACGGGCCATACAATAAAATATCTGGGGCATTGTTCACCAATAGAACATGTCAGAGGACACGTGGACATCCCTTAAGACTTGGAGAAAAAAGGTTTAGTCTTCAAGTTCGGAAAGGGTTTTTCACTGTGAGAACGGTAAAGCTATGGAACTGTCTTCCAGTGGACGTTGTTATGGCAGGTTCATTGGTCAGTTCAATAAAAAGCTGGATGAGTTTCTGCGAACAAGGAATGTTACAAGTTACTGGTATTGATACATAAAGTAGAGTTGATCCAGGGAAATTTCCGATTGCCACTTGGAGTCAGGAAGGAATTTTTTCCCCTTCATAAAGTTGGTGGGTTTTTTTTGCCTTCCGCTGGATCAACAGTTAGGCAGGAAATGATGGTATTGCTAGATGGGTTGGACTGGATGGACGTATGTCTTTATTCAACCTCAAATACTAAGAAATAATGTTATAATAATGTTTTGCATTATGACATTGTGAAGACCGCGTCTAATTAGGTTCCTTTCTGAGGTAGATGTCATGTATTGTAGTTATCATTTGTATTACCAGATTAGTACATCTAGTCCATTAGATAAAAAAGGGGGTACACAAGTTTCGTCAACAGATTTGAGGTCAAAATTACACACAGATATGGACACTTCAATTTATGAGCTCAAAGTAGCCCAACAAGCAAGTTAGTTTGATTGCAAAAAGGTCAAGAGGTTAATCCGACTCTGAGAATTAATTTGACATAAACTGTATGGACAAGTAAGGACATTACAGATACAAAATTAGCACCGAGGTCAACGGAACTTTAATTACATGGCTATCATTTATTTTGTACATTTTCTAGATAGAACAATAAATTCTCTGGTCACAATAACTACTAAGACCTTCTTGCGCTATGACAAGCTTCGTGTTCTGATCAGTAGTATTCGGATGTACTATCCAGAGATCAAGATCATCGTGGCAGATGATAATAATGTTACAGAGAAGATTGAGGATAAGAATGTGGAGCAGTATTTTATGCCTTATGGAAAGGTAAATTCTGGTTACTGATATGAAATTCCTAAAGTTACAATGACAAACTGTAATATTCTTCACTGTGTGTAGACATGGACAACCGCACAGGGTCAATTTAAACTTACAAAATCGAAGATTTTCTACATTTTCCATGGTTCGGAAAAATCCATAGAGGACGCTCGGTCATTACTGTCGGATGTGGCAGGAGTCCTTCATTCTGGCCGGACGGTCGGAAGTCTTGAACGGTTGGTCAGGAGGAAGAATTGGCATGTCTGTGCCCACCTTTAGCAATGAAAGTGACTTCATTCACTTTCCTTTCCATTAGACAATATTAATGTGAGAAAGATGAATGGTGGAATTAAAGGGCATGTCCACCCCCTAAACTATAATCCCCCCTACTACTGGCCCCATCATGTAGTGTAGTTTAACCCTTACCTCACATCCCAGCTCCATATGGTTATCCTGTAGCCCCCCCCCAAGTCCCAAAAACTGCCCACCAGGAGGATAGCAAAGTCCATATAGGACTCTACCTTCTGTCCCCCCTCCAGGAAAAGTTTGGCATGCGTACTGCAGCCATTTTCCCCCTCCCTCCCCCTAGTGTAAAACCCTTTTTAAATAATGTACTGCTCCTTCCCCCAGCCCCAACCGCATTACTATTATTCATAGAAAGTGCCCCGATATTTACTTACCATGCCTCTCTCCTTCGCCGGTCTGAACTCCCAGCAGCCGCGTCCGTGATTGACTGCCTCTCAGCCAATCACGGACGTGCCTGCCGGTCCCGCCCCATGCTTGCATTTCCATGTAAGCAGAGGGCCGGGGCAGTGCGGCGAAGGATCGAGGCATGGTAAGTAAGGATTGGGGCACTTTCTGTGAATAAAAGTTATGCAGTTGGGGCTGGGGGAAGGAGCAGTACATTATATAAAAAGTTTATTACAAAGGTGGACATGCCCTTTAACTGTGTTTTTCATCTTTTCATATTCAATTGAGAAGCCTTTTTATCTTCTTGTTTCCAGGTTGTTTAAAAAGGAAAATGGATCTAAATGGTTAATTCCATCCTTTATAATGTACATATCTTTTTAATAAAAGAAAGAATGCATCTCTGCTAGAATGACTTGGAGGCATCTTTTATCCATAACATTAACAAGTCTGTACTGGGCCAATGAAATGGGTGTAACACATTATAAATTAATGACACATGTAATAACTTGACAAATAGGGAGATTCAATAAAAGTTTTTAGCGTTAAAAATGTTTTCAAATGTTAAATAAGATCTGATTGGTTGGGGCAAAATTAGCACCATTTTTAACGATAAGAACTTTTATTGAATCCCCCTGAATATTTTTTACTTCACTGTGTAATAACACCGACATTGTTAGTTGTCTTCCAATATCAACCAGTGTCAGACAGGGGAATGTCCTGATGGGCCCACAGTCCATTCACCCAAGAAAATGCTTAAATTGAATACAGAGCCAAAGGGACAGTCAGAAATGTATTTTAAAAGGACACTAAATAGAGTTCATGTACATTGTTAAGTACATGAAATCTGAGGTTATTATTCACGGGCAGGTGAGAACGGTTATTGCCACTTCCCTGTGAATAATAGAACACCCAGTGAACAGTGATACAATTACCTACCAGCAATCCAATGCAAAATATAGACTGAGACAGCGCTCCTGTGAGCTGAGAAGGGGCTGTGAGTGAAGAGCCGGTAAGGTAAGTGTTGCAGTGTTCATCTGGCTTTCTTTAATTCATAGGGAGGTGGGAATAAGTGTTCTCACCTCTAGGTGAATAATAGATTCAGATGCAATGTACTTACTAAAGACGCTTAGGACGGTCCCTTTAATAAACAATAAGAGTCAGTAGGAGTAAGATAGATATCTAAATGAGTGATAGTAGAGATATGAAATGTTAGATGGGCCCCTAAACTCATCCCGGTGGGTCCCTGATCTCAGATTTCCTGGTGGGCCCCAACACCCCAGTCCGACGCTGTCTTCAACTCAATATGTAATACATTTCCCCACAATTTGTAATAGGTAATGAACATGTTTTGTTTGGATCAATTCCCGTCATCCTAATGACCTTAATCTGCCCATTCAGCATTGTGTCTGTGTATAAATAAATGCTACCGAAATACTGACTTCCTCTTTCCAGGACCCCTAGTAGAGACCGTTATGGTCTTGCCCTTGACCCAGTCCCTGGGTTGATTCAGTTGCTCAGTAGAGATCGGAGCATGTTTGACCCACCCAACAGCCAATCAGTAGAAATTACTGTTAGGAACATTCCAAGGAAGTGGTGCATCCTGGGAATAATGATGTTACAGATCCTGAAATGGCAGCTCACTTATGTCAACAGGAGGTAATAGCAAGGGGTATGAAATGAGCTGAAATGGAAGAGAATATGTAGAATAACTAGGTATATGTAATATAAACTAAGAATTTCAAAAAATTGATATTTTCCGCTGAACTTTAGAAAGTTACCAATAAGAAGAATCAAGAGAAATAAAGGAACAGTCAGGGCAGGCAGCAAGTTTAAGGGTAAAGTCTGAACATAAGGTCAATAACAAGAGATTGATCCATGGGGAAAGAAGTAGGGCCCAGGAGCAACAACAGAAACATGATGCAAAACCAAGGCACAGAAATGGAGATGGACTATAATTGTGTAATACAATATATGGAAGACACCGTAAGACCGATACTAGTGGATATCTCACTGCCTACATAAAACCTTTTACACCAACAACTTTCACAAAATGTATAAAACAGGATTCACTGCCAGATCTTACATTACAGAGGTTTCCCTGAACTACAGAAAGAACATTTAGGTGAAATGTAAAGTAACAGTTAAGTGAATATATTAAGTATCTGGCTGGTGGATCTATAATTCACCTTATTTCTACCACCCTGTGCGCATTAAGACTAAACTGCTGAAGGATACACTTACCAGCCAGAGCTGCGCCTCTTGTTTCTTACAGTTAATTGACAGGCAGTACCAACGCCCTTCCTATCGTGTGCGCTTACCTTATCTAACCAAATACTAACAAGAAAAGAGATATTCGTAGCACATTACAGGGCCCCATTAAGCATCATAGTACTGCAGCCTTCTAACCTTTATTTGTTTTGCAGGGCTGGTTTGCAGGCAGGAATCTTGCTGTATCTCAGGTGACCACCAAATATTTCTTATGGGTGGATGATGATTATTTTTTCACAAAGGACACCAAGATAGAAAAGCTGCTGGATGTACTGGAGTCAACAAACTTAGATCTGGTAAGAGGTTTTTTAAATATTGAATAATTGGGCATCCAGATTGTGAAATTACGTTAAGGATTTTAAAGCTATTTTTCATAATTGGTATCCAAGGCTTTGCCGTAAAATATTTGCTATAATGTGACCTATTAGAAACAGTTTTGCTTCATAAACTCGCGCTAATGTCTATTTATATGAATAAAGGATAGGGGTGCCACATTGCTGGGATAAAAAAATATTAGCCCCTGGGATGGGGCATAGGTTGGTGGGGCTGCAGCACAGGATCTAATACAAGTTAAAAGAATAGGAACCTGCATAGTATTTATCTTTCTACTGGCATTGGCATGGGTATTCTGGAAAGTGAAATATCACCTTGTTGGCCACCTTAAAGAGACAGTTCAGTGGAAATTTTCAATATTTGTTAAATTGTTAGTTTGTGTGATGCCTTCTTAGTTATTCTACATATTCTCTCCCATTTTGAAAAATCAGTTGATTTCATACCCTTTGCTGTTCCTTGCTGTTGACATTAGTGAGCTGACATTTTAAGTTCTAACGGTCCTTCTTCTTCCCAGAATGCACCACTTCCTTGGAATGTTCCTAACAGTAATTTCTACTGATTGGCTGTTGGATGGGTCAAACATGCTCAGATCTCTACTGAGCAACTGAATCAACCCAGGCGCTGGGTCAAGGGCAAGACCATAACGGTCTCTACTAGGGGTCCTACAAACAGGAAGTCAGTATTTAGATTGTATTTATTTATAGACAGACACAATGCTGAATTGGCAGATTAAGGTCATTGGGATGAAAAAAATACTGCTCTTTTTTCTGAAAAGTACATGTATTTACACTGAACTTCCCCTTTAATATAACTACAAGGCAATCAGCCCTCCCGCATTTTTTTGTGGTCCTCACAGACCCGTGGGTGTGAGCTTGTGCATTCCAGTGGGCATGGCTGTTGTGGATGAGGGTGAGGCTGCGCTCATGGCCTGGTCACTGCATGGGGGGCTACTAGTGCTGCCCCAGGGTGGCTCAAGTTGGGCACCCCTGTTGTAGAAGGTAGGTAATACCAGACATTTTATTATAATGACAGATCACAACACTTAATGACTTGGATTATATTCCTTTGATGCTTCCAATCCAGTAAAATGATAGTTATTGGTACTTGTTTCAGGTTGGAGGCAATGTGGAGGGAAATCATTTTAGCTTTACACTCACGGTACAAGATGGAGATGAAGAAGGGGACTGTTTGCACTGGAAACCAGGAAGCTACAGGAGTCTTCAAGGCTTCCCCAAGTGTGTGTTGACCGGAGGTGTAGTCAACTTCTTCCTGGCACAGACAGATCGAGCCCTGAGTGTTGGATTTGATCCCAAACTTCAGCGAGTTGCACATACTGGTACTACCATCATTTATACTGGTCAGATTAGATCAAAGGTTTAAGTGTAATCTGCTACTGAGAAGACCAAATGGTCTGTTCACCAAATTGCAATTGTGGAACATCTTTGGATTTTGTTCTTCTGTAGAGAGAGGAAAGGAGGGGCTGCAGGGGGAATGGGGGGAGAGCACCGGGGGGGCTGGGGGGAGAGCGCCAGGGGATGGTTGCATGGTGGTGGATTTGTGATTCTTAATCGGGGGTTTGCTAGTGTATTATAAAGTAGGGTTCCTCCATTGATGTGCTATAGGAGAGCCTGAGGTGTTACTCTAAATATTGGCACTTAAAAGGATTGGCCAACTGCCTAATTACAACATTTTTATTTAAGCAACCCCACGCCAAAAAGAAACTTCAATCAGTTAGAATCTCTTATCTTAATTGCTTGTATACAGCCCAATATTCCTGCTCCTAGGCTTGCTTCTGGTAAGCTGCAGCCAGTCATGGCCATGACAGAAGACAACACAGCTAATCAATGACAACTTTTTCCAGATCCACATCCTGTGAACATGTGCAAGCTTGTAAAGAGGTTAAACGGTTTTAAGAGGAAGTGGCCAGGGAGCAGACTCATTGGGCTAAAGAATATTTAAAGGGTAACTATGTTGTCCATACAAGTGTCCTC
The DNA here is from genome assembly GCA_019447015.1 of Hymenochirus boettgeri. Lineage (NCBI taxonomy): Eukaryota > Metazoa > Chordata > Amphibia > Anura > Pipidae > Hymenochirus > Hymenochirus boettgeri. The sequence goes on along the minus strand of CM033476.1, from coordinate 72,785,781 downwards.
TATTAAATAAAAAAGGCATTGCATTCTGTTCAAACAAGACTAAAGTGCTTGTAAAGTGTCACTTCCTACTTTGCACTGTCTCTGTGACATGAATGTGTTAAAAGACTAACCCCAAAAATCGTTTTGGAAACTATTTACAGGCTTGCAATCAATATTTGTGCATTCATCTGAATATGGACACTTTAGAGAGAGAGGGGGAGATTATTTCAAGGTTCGTGGCTGGCTTTCAAAATGCTTAAGAAGTTTGGAGGCTTATGATGCAGCGGATGATGCTGTGTCCCAGCAGTGGGATACAAGTGGGCATGCTCAAGCCAGGGGCTTGCTGGTGATGTCACAGCATTGTGTAAACACAGTTCCCCTTTTAAAGGGCATGTCCACTCCCACAAACTCAAATTTTTCTTTAGGCTAATTCCCCTCGCTAGGTTTAAAATGTTGGAATATGTTTCTACTTGTTCCCTCGCCTCTCTTCTGCTGCTGCTCTGTGCGTTTCTTCATACAAGGGAACAAGTCCTGGTAAGTATGTTTAGAATATGCTTTGAAGTTCTAAACAGAAACAGTAATAAAACCCTCACAGTGATCACCTGGATGACCTTTAACAAATTCTCCAAAAAAAAAGCATTTTATGAATAATTTCTCTTTAGATTGTATCACTGTCCTGTGCGTATTTTTGTATAATTATGTGTCTCAGTTTTACTACCGTAATTTGTCTTGTTACAGAATTCTTTGTTGATGCTTTGGGGCACCTGCGCATTGGTTCCTGCAGTGATGTCTCTATTGGACATCAGAAGAAGGGAAAAATAGAGGGTGAACCCGACCACGAAAGGGCCATAAAATACAATTATTTTAGGACCAACACTCAGGAGCAGGTGGACATGAAACTCAGACTTCATTATTTCAAGAACAGACTGGGCTGTTTTACTAAATATTAAGTCAATTGAATTCAGACAATGAAGTTTATGGAGTAAGATTGACAGCTCACTGAATGTTCACAAAGCTGATCCTGTGCTCATTGGACATAACACAGCACAGAGCTGAACTAATTTATACAACTTCATTAGTGCACTATGGAAGTCATAAGAGTTGGTGTCTGCCTTTTGCTTTATAATACATGTCAAGATGTTTTTCCTGTAAGGAAACATAAAGGACAGCTATAGCCTCAGTACAACATCGAATTAGAAGATCTCCTTGTTATAAAAGCAGTAATCAGTGTCTCACCTCTCATTTTAATATGGTTTCTAACATGAGGTTTGTGTTTTATCTCGCTTTGTTGAAGTATCGCACAGTGTGGTCACTGACCATTATGTTCTTTACACATGCTCAGTCCTAAGATACTGCAGGACCTTGTTACAGTTTGTACAGTTGGTCACATCCACTAGTAGCCACTAGCCAATCATTTTACAGGACAGAATAGGCAAGGGACCATGTGACTGAGATTGGAGGTGTGGCCAGTCACTGTATATATACAGTTTTTTTATCCAGTTCTTCAAGGGGTAACATTCACTTTAATGCCATTTACTGTCGTGCTATTTTAATGTTTATTAGTGTTCTTAGAGGGGATATGTTCAGATTCTGGAGTGTAAAAATGTGGGTTTAGTTCTCCTTTAATGAGAAATCTAATCACATTATACATAGCTTAATAACATATATATTACACAAGAGCCATGAATATCCTGTAAAAATGGATCCTGGTTCCTGCAGATTTTATTGAAGAACATATGTTAAGGTATATATCCTTTACCTCCTGTTCTTCAATTAAACTGAATAGCCCAAACTCATTTTCCCCAGTAGAGATACACTTTCAATTAATTGTGGTTGCCAGTTTGGTATAGGGCAGGTAAGCTGGAGGACAATGGATTATATTGGGGATAGGTTGAGGTTGGCTCCAGTAGAGGGTTGAGCGTGAAAAGCTGATGTGCAAATGTATAATATTGCTTATGGTTGCACATTTCTATTTGACATACTTCATTAAATGCATTCTTCATACACAATCTTTATACAAACACTGCTAACTGATAAGTAAAATAAATATCAAGCTAGCTGTACTGGTGATTGCATGTTAAGCTAGTGTTATATTGGGGCTTACTATGGTTATTCCTAACAGATCAGTGAAAAATCACACATTCAGCAAGGCTTAAGCTAGGTACACACAGTACCGATAAAGCCCCGATACCGTCAGATCTGGAAAATGTCCCTTGGCTGCGGTAGACTCCCTATAGGAGTCCAAACGTTCTCCCTATGCTGTGTGTATGCTGTGTATAGGGAGAACGCTTGGGACTGTGTGTTACCTTGGCTGTGGTCAAATCCCCTTTAGGCAGTATACCAGTCCTGTATCCTCATCCCAAGTACTTTTCATTTTAACTGCATTAAAAAACTTTACACACACGATAGTTATCCTATTAAACAGATAGGGAAAACAGACAATAAACAAAAACGGACTGTCCTTTGTGTTCAGTAACGCATTATGGCGGGCGTATCTACTACATTTAGACATCATTAAATATTATTATGTATTTCTGAGGCCCCCCAGATTCAGAGAATGACTTCCTTGCAATTTTAATAAGAGCCACATTTACATCTCTATTTCTAAGGCTGTAAATGAATGGGTTCAACAATGGAAAGACAACAGTGTAAAATATAGAGGAAAAACTGTCTTCTCCCACCGAGTAAGACTTCTCCCACCGAGTAAGAGGTGGCCGGGCGAAAGTACATGAAAAACAGTGCCCCGTAGAACATACCAACAGCAACGAGGTGGGAAGTGCATGTTGAAAAAACTTTCCACCTTCTGTGTCTAGAGTGGATTCTAAAAATGGCCGAGATGATGAAGCAATAAGAAATGATGATGATGATAAGACAAAATCAAGAAGTCATGATGCCAAAGACAATTAATAGAATCTGATTGATTTTGGTGTCTGAGCATGAAAGAGCCAGTAGCGGGGGTACGTCACAATAGAAATGTTTGATAAAGTTGGATCTACAAAAGTGTCATGCAAATGTCCCAGTTGTGTGAACAAAAGCACATATGGGTTACATATAACATAAAATCTGTCATGCCATGATCACGAGCGGGAAACACTCCTTGTGTCCCATTTTTACACTGATTATCAATTGTAACATAAATGAGCAACTTTTTAGATATTAGATAGATTTGATGGCCAATCCTTCAATCTATCCGAACTAATATCAGACAAATGTATGGCCGTTAGCATTAGATACCTAGACCAGTTGTTGTTTTACCTTAACAATGTTCTTTCTGTAGTATAAATAAGAAACACACAATAATGCATAAAAAGCAGCAACTATGGTACTTTCCATAACACTTGATGAAGGGGATGGAACCCTCCCAAAAGTTGTGTGTTATGGTTCAATAAAGAATTTACAATATATACTTTGTTGTGCGACCTTCCATATACTATTGCAAAATTACTTTTCATAACAGGTCTTGTCAATGCTATCATCAATAAACATGTGAATCCTTATCAATAAATAATAAAAAGGAAACAAGAAGTAATTTTTTACTCCCAGGTTCTGCAGAGTAAGGGGCGGAGATATGCAAAATTTCTCCTTTATGTCCTATGGCTAATGCATGTGTCCAGAACCGCTGGCTTATTAACATGCAATACAGCCTATGGTATAAAGCCAATCATCTGACCTGGAGACAAGACAGGTTTCGATCTTGTTAGATCTCGCCAGTGCAAGATACAGATTCATGGCTCTATGGGGTAGGACCTGGAGGCACCATAGACAAGGCAGCTATTGGGAGCTCCGTCACGCGTTAGTGGATGGGGCGTCTGACCGCGGTGGGGGGTACCTTGGGAGGATGTGCAGGAAGCATCCCTGTTCGTCCTCCTGATCTGGGAAGCATGAGCGTAGTCTTGTGAGATGCGTCATCACGCCACACCACGTCTATATTTAAGGCCACTGCACACGGTCACCGGCGCCATTTTGGAGCTTCTGGCGACCTGGAGACCGCTGATCCCTCTGCCCTCCCTTGTTTTATGTTATTTGTTTTATGTTATTTATATTTAAGTTTGTTGGAGTCACGGCTGGCGGGTACACCCTTGCTGGATATTGATGACGGAGCCGTTACATGCCCTCTGGCAAGACATAGGTTGGCATTCAAGCTGAGATCTATGGCTGGAGATGGTTAACAACAAGTATGGTTATTGGCACACAAGGGTGTACAGTGTGGTAATATGCAAAGGGCATATTTAAATTTAAGTTATTTAAATTAATATTCAATAAAAAGCCGTGGCCGTTTGTTTCACCCAATTTAATGGTGAAAGTATTTGTTTGAAGGTTGATATGGCTGACTGGGTTCTTCTTTTCCCTCCGCGGTCATAGGTACTTGTTATATATAACTTTGATTCTCATTTTGGATCTGGTCTGCCACATTCTTACAGCTTACTAATGGCACGCATGGCTGCACTTTAGACTATGACTATTTATCTGGAAGTATTGGGCGGATGTACTAGGTAGGACTGTATACCTTATTGTCTTTTGCCATACGGTGAGAACCAGGTTGGTTGTGTGGATAGTGATGTTACGTGGTGCAGCCAATCATATATACATGTGTGATATATAAATGTGTCCTACCCCCTCTACCATACGATGCACTGGTGTATCTTCACACAACTATTTAATGGCTTTGGGTATTAATACTGGCACTTTATACATTATGATAATTAACCTTTACTCCCTGTGTTTATAATAAAGGAGGTTTTTATGATACACTATCTAAGGGGTGTGCCCGGTCTTTCTCCACTACTGTTTCGCTCTGGGTTATATTTATTGAATTGGTGGATGGAGCACCCTCTTTATTTATTTCATTCCTCAGATCACAAGACTAGTGCCCTTATAGAGTTTTCCCCCATCCCCTTGTTTGAATCTACCAAGTGTTTAGTCATGGCCACAACCAGACGTCTCACTCATAACCAGAAGCCTATTCCATATTGGAGTGCCTTTTTACTAAGTTTGACTCAGGTGGCAAAAACCCTAGAGGGGTGTGTGAGGGGTACAGGTAAGGTGGAATGGGGGACCTGGGGCACTGATATTATATGGTGACACAAGGTTTACAGAGATGGTGGAATGGGTACTAGATGCTCCAATATTATTATGTATACGGGGAGGGTGGTATGGGGTACTGAGGCTCTGACATTGGGTGGCATGAGAGGTACAGGGAGGGTGGAATTGGGACTTGGGTACTGGTATTATTGGGGGTATGAAGAGTACGGGGAGGGTGAAATGAGGGTCGGGAGGCTACATGAGGGCTACATGGAGAGTAGAATGGGGACTGGAACAGCTTACATTATAGGGAGACATGGGGGCATTGACTGATTCTAAAGGGTGACATGAGGGCTACAGGGAGGGTGGATTGGGAGACTAAAGGGGCTGATATTATGGGGGTAATATATTATATTTAGGGAAAAGCATCATATTAAATAGATTCCTTTAAATACTACTGCTACTGACTAATAAAAATCTTTTATTTCCCTGCATCCAAGCAGTGATCCCTTCCTCTTATAAAAGTCTGCAGAGTTTCATGTCAGAACATTCTCCAGTCCTCCTTACTGTAGGCTCTCACTGATAATCAGACTCTGTAACAGGTAGACATAGCAGCATTAAAGAATTCTGACCACTCAGCCAGAAGGAAGTAGCCGGGGCTGACAGTTTGACATGAAAAAAAGACTGCACGATCGGACGTGGTTTTGGACACGTTCTGATTAAAATAACAGCTAAACTACCATTTGGCCTGGTCTAAGCAGTGTATGGCCAGCATAATGATCTGGTTTGTATCCTTCAGGCTGTGTCATGAATGCGCTGTGGTGTCCACTTTTATACAGAAATCTATGGATGGCAGAACCCACCCTTCAAGCCTTTATCACTTTGGATGTTTTCATGGGGAAATCTGCTGAAAGATCGGAATTTCAAATTTCAAACAGTTCTTCCAATCAGTTTTCCGTTTGTTGCACTAACTCTGAATCCAATTGGGAGAACATCTTCCCGTGTATGGCTAGCTTACGGAATTTCTACTAATGTTGCAACCTAAAAGAACTATTTAATGAAATCTGCATCATTGAAAGAATATTATGCACAATCCAAGACACAATCCCAACATTCCACAAAATATGGTCTGTGTGGTTACAGCCCTTATGTATTACACCTTCCAGACTGGATGAAAGACCCAGTTTAAAAACATAACAATGTGTTCATTATCTTACCATAAGGAAGAAAAGCTTTGTAAATATGTTTGAATAAATAACTGTTCCATTTTACTCAGGTTTAGTTTGAGGCATTGGTGCCCCATCCATGAGGAGACAGCACGGTGACAGTTGGAGATGCGTGATTGGGTGTCAGGGGTGGAAAAATATTTTTGAGTATCATCGCCATACAGATGGCAGTTAAAACCAAATGAGCTTATGAGATCTCCCAGAGAAATAGTATAGAGGGACAACAACAGGGGTCCAAGAACAGAGCCCTGTGGAACCCCTACCCTAAGAGGAACCGGAGAGGATGTTTTATAATCATACGACACAGAGTATGTTCTGTTCGATAGGTAGGATCGTAGCCAGGATACCACTTCATACCGGATGCCCAAGGAGTGAAGAATTTGTATTAGGAGGAAATGATCAACTGTGTAGAAAGCAGAGTTAGCCTGGGTACACATGGGACTATTTGGTGCTGGGGCCTACCTACTTGCATCCTGGGGGCTAGGACCTACCTATTTGTGTGCTGGGGGGCTGGGACCTACCTACTTGTGTGCTGGGGGTTGGGACCTGCCTACTTGTGTGCTGGGGGGCTGGGACTTACATACTTGCTTGCTGGGGGGCTGGAAATTACCTACTTGCGTGCTAGGGGTCTGAGACCTACCTACTTGCATCCTGGGGGTCTGGGACCTACCTACTTGCGTGCTGGGGGTCTGGTACCTACATACTTGTGTGCTGGGGGTTGGGAACCTACCTACTTAGGGGCTCAATGACAACGAACAAACGCATACATACTTGCAATTATCGTTTGAAACGTCTGTTTGTGTGAACAAGCTCGTGGGTCGGAGACAAGATTGTACATGTGTACGAGGCTTTACAATGTTAGATAACACTGTGCTGAGGTGGAAAGTTGTAAATGACTAAAGGTTCGTACACACGTGCGATCATGGGTCCTGACCCGTGACGCATGATGTGTAGGAACGAACGTTACGGCCGATAACCGGCTTGTGTGTAGGCCCTTTATCGGCTAAAACGGGGATCGTTGCCAGACCTACCTGGCGGATCTACGAATGACCGTCCGTTTCGGCCTATAAAGGGCCTACACATGGGCCGATTATCACCCAAAACGTTCGTTCCTACACATCATGCGTCGCGGGTCGGGACCGGCGATCACACCTGTGTACAAACCTTAACCCTTTAGATTATTAGTTTGTCAGAGAATCAACAGTCTTCATTGAACTATTTTTTTCCTCTGTTACACTTTGGCTTCTACAGTATGAGGAAGTAAGTAGGAATTTAGACTCTGGCATAGCAGTAGATGTAGTTTACTTGGATTTTGCAAAGGCTTTTGATACAGTCCCCCATAGGCGACTAATGTATAAGCTAAGGTCTGTTGGTCTGGGGAGTCACATTTGTACATGGATAGAAAATTGGTTAATGAATAGGATGTAGAGAGTAGTTGTTAATGGGGCTTCATCATTATGGACAAAAGTACTAAGTGGGGTGCCACAGGGTTCTGTGTTGGGGCTGCTTCTATTTAATCTATTTATTCATGATTTGGAAGTGGGTATTGTCAGCAAGGTTTCTGTGTTTGCTGACGACACAAAACTTTGTCGACCATTAAACACTACAGAGGATGTGCAATCGTTACAGGGGGATCTAGATAGATTGTCACATTGGGCTGCTAAGTGGCAGAGGAGATTCAATGTTGATAAATGTAAGGTGATGCATTTTGGACTTAAAAATCCTTGTGCTGCTTATATTATAAATGGCTCTGTGTTAATCACCTTAGAAATGGTTGGAAAACATCATTTCTGTTTCTACTTCTCCAGATTACTCTACCAAACATATACTTTGCAACAGATTTCATATGGTTAGGCTAGCTTTAGTTAGTTTGAGTTAGGCTAGGTTAGGCTCTTAAGATTAGTTAGGGCCCTGCTGAAAAAGTCTACCTTGGCGTGGTGTCAGGCTTACAAATCATTTGTCCAACATCTTAAGAAAGTATGGTAGGGATTTCTAATGTAATGTACCAGTTGTACCAACATATATTCTTGTATTTTAACAATGGATAACTGTTTTCAAAATTATGAAAAGTTTTGCCACACCCACATACAAAGCCACGCCCGCTTTGTGCACCGACGCACATTCACCGATAGGCGACTTTAAAAGATGTTTCAGGTGCCAAAAACCATAGGGACACCTCTGCCTATGACAAATGTCCATTAGGCTTCATTCACACTAGAAAAACTGAACAAATTTGACCACACCGTACAGTCCATTTTTTTGCTCAGTTTTTCCTATCTTTTTAATTTAAACACTCCCGTTTCTGGAAGGAAATGCGTGTGTACAAAGCTTAAATCTCTATGCAAAAAAATCTGTAAATTCTCAGATAAATCATTCACGGATTATTTAGATGACAGCACAATACTTCTGTGTGTCCCGCACGTCTGTACCAAATTTCCTTTCTCTAGCTTGCAAACTGGCAGGAAATACAGCCCCAAAATAGGAAGAATCAAAGGGAAGAAGAGCTAGAAAGTGGAGGAACTTGGCTCTTTCAAGCAACATTATTTATAATAAGTAATGTAACTAATTTCTTAGGTTTCAAAGAAGAAATGGGGTATTTTCATAAAAGCAAAAATGGTTTCTTTAGATTGCAATTGGATCTGCGTCTAATAATACATATCTAAACAATCCAAATAGTGGTCAGAGAGTCTGTGAAATGTTTTGCATTCTAACTTTTTTAGCCATCTAATATTTCCTTTCCTGCTTCAGAGTACAAAACTACTGTTTACTAAAGTTTGATGACATCACAAGTGTATGCAGGATCACATGTTGTGACATGTGATCTTGTGTCATGTGACCCTGCATGCAGTTGTGATGTCATGATGACTCACCCACAGGGTATATAAGAAGCTGCTGATGCCTCAGAAATCATTTTATTTTGGAAACTTGTGCAGTGCAGGTGAACAATGCAGGCGAGCAGTGAAAGAGTGAGAATGCATACAAGAAGCCACACGGCTAAAATAAAGGGGTACAAATGGGAAGCCCTGGAACTTCCTGTTCGGGTAAATTTAATTTCCACTTTGGCCATTAACTAATTAATTTTATTTTAGGACATTCTCCCAAATTAATGGCCATTAACTAATTAATTTTATTTTAGGACATTCTCCCAAATTAATGGTAATATTCTGTTAACCCCTAATATCTTTTTTCTGTCCTTATAGAAGAGGGTACAATTTTCTTTTTCTTTTTTTAAGATTTGGGGAGCTTTAAGGGAAATAAAGCCTAAACCCTCCCTTTAGCTGTACCCAGGGTTTTAAGGGAAATAAAGCCTAAACCCTCCCTTTAGCTGTACCCAGGGTTCACTGGCTGTGGGGAGGGGGCAGGACCGGAGAGAAGAGTCACTGGACAGCTAGGAGGTAAGAATCCAGACTAACTGCTGCGCTTCCAGGGGTGAGATCCTAGCAGTGTGGGACTGGGTTACAGGGGAATCCGCTGGTGGGCCCACAGCCCATTCATTCAAGAAAACAGAGGAAATGGCTACAATGTAAACAGAGTCAAAGTGAGCACGTGACTGTCCGCTTGTGTTGCGATCTGCGCTATGTTGCACAATCAGAGCGCATGCAATCTGCAAAAAAATGGTGATCGCATGGCCACCCACATTGACATGCACTTCTCTGCGACTCTCACAAGCGAACGGATTTCAAGCAAGCGCGTGAAAAAAACTGAGCAGTGTGTCCTGGCCCTAAGAAATGCATTTTAATAATCAATAGGAGTCAGTAGGAGTAAGACAGATATGTAAATGAGTGGTGGGCACCAACAGTCCTGTCCAACACTGGAACCCAGGGCTGGCCATTGATATGGGCGACCTGTACGATCGCACGGGTTGCAATACCAGTGGGGCACCAGCCGGGAGTCTTCATCAGTGCCACAGCCCCCCCAGTTACGGTCCTGCAGATGAAATGTATGTACCAGCACCACCCCACAGACAAGGCCCCAACACAAGTAAGCCTTACTTTAGACATTACTTTAGATGTTACGTAATGATGGACGCACGATACAAGCACGCACTGCAGATACTGAAAGACCGCAAGCGCAGGTGGTGGACTTGATTTGAAGCAGACCAAAGGAAAGCAGCATTCAGCAGTGTATTGTGTGTGCCCAGGGGGGTGTTTTGGAGGGGGTGCTAGGCCCAAGTAACAAATGTTGCACAGGGTTCTCTTTATCCTAAGGCCGGCCCTGCTGGAACCTAGCACAGCCAAAGGAAGGAGAGTTTGATTTTTACTTTTGTTGTTTAATTTAAAATAAAAGTTTTCTATTAAACATTTGAGTCTGAACTTTCTTCTTGTTCTTCTCCTTCCCTCTGTAATATTTTCCATTGTAATATGGGGATCAGACTAAGATTGGAAAGGGGTTATTTCATACTATAGTTATGGGCTTCAATTCATAGAATCAGTATCTAAACTAATCTACATTGTCCAAATATGTACCCACTAAATAGATCATTCCCAGTGGGTATTTATTGCTGGAGCCCAGTAACAATTTAGATTACAAGCTAAATAGGGGACTAGAGGCACTGTAATTATAACAGGGTGATATGAGGGATACAGGGAGGGTGAAATTGGGACTGGCGGTACTGGTATTACAGGGAGGCTTGAGGGGTACCAAGAGATTCAACGAGCAACTGGAAGCACTGATATTACTATAGGGGGGCCTAAGGGCTACAGGTACAGCGCAATTGGTTACTGGATCTGGATGCACTGATATTATTACAGGGTTACTTGAAAGGAACAGGTAGAGTACATCGAGGAACTGGAGGCACTGGTATAATTACAAGGGGCATGAGGGATACAGGGAGGGTGGAATGGGGACTGGAGACACTGGTATTATTACAAGGGGCATGAGGGGTACAGGGAGGGTGGAATGGGGACTGGAGGCACTGGAATTATTACAAGGGGAATGAGTGGTACAGGGAGGGTGAAATGGGGACTGGAGACACTGGAATTATTACAAGGGGAATGAGGGGTACAGGGAGGGTGGAATGGGGACTGGAGACACTGGTATTATTACAAGAGGCATGAGGGGTACAGGGAGGGTGGAATGGGGACTGGAGACACTGGTATTATTACAAGGGGCATGAGGAGTACAGGGAGGGTGGAATGGGGACTGGAGGCACTGGAATTATTACAAGGGGAATGAGGGGTACAGGGAGGGTGGAATGGGGACTGGAGACACTGGTATTATTACAAGAGGCATGAGGGATACAGGGAGGGGGGGGGGACATTGAGGACTGGGGCACTGGAGTTATTAGAGGGGAACTGGGAGTACTGGTATTATTACAGGGTTACTTTAGGGATACAGGGAGGGTAGAATAGGGACCGGAGACACCTGTATTATTTCAGGGCCATGAGGGGTACAGAGAGGTTGGAATTGGGGACTGGGGGCACTGATATTATTACAGGGTGATATTACGGTTACAGGGAGGGTGAAATGGGGACTGGTGGTACTGGTATTACTGCAAGGGTACAGGGAGGACGGAATACGGACTGGGGGCACTGGTACTATTACAGGATGACATGAGGGCTACCGGGAGGCTGGAAAGGGGACTGGGGGCACTAAAATGATTGAGAAAACAACGGTATGGGCCATGTATTCCGTATATCATCCTTCATCATATCTTTATAACAAGGGTTCCTAATGTCCTGTAGGTCCTTAGAATAAAAGGAGAAATTTTGCATATCTTCGCCCCTTACTCTTGGGAACCTGGGAGTAAGAAATTACTTTTATGCTTAGTGGAGGGCTTTTTGCTCCTTTTGTAAGGAAATACCTACCGTAGGAGTCTCCTACTAATCCACAGTTGGTGACAGATGATATTTTAGGAACATGTACAGCACCAACCATAGCAAGTTAGCTTGTTAGCGTATTGCAATATGTAATATTGTAGCATTGTCTCTTTGGGGAACGGAATTAACTTTGTTTCCACTGCACTCCCTTATAAGACCTTGTATCCCCTAAAGCAATTCGTTTTTAATGATTTTTTTAACTATAAAAGGAATTCGTCTTGCGGATGTTCCGTCAATATTATCTTTGTACTGTGACATTAGGAATCAGCAGACCATTTCATCCAAATTTCATGTATGTAATTACATTTTTAATCTTGTTTAAGGTATGTGATCTCTTAGTTTCATATTAATATTTCTTTTTTCATATGTTTATTATTTCTCTACATTCTTCAGTGTACATTAAACTGTATGTAATGCAGATTCTGGATAGAGATGGACCTGAACACAAACCTGATTCCAAAGCAGATTTCAGGAATTTTTACGAATCCGCCAGAACTCAGACTTTGCGTATTTCTGACTTTTTTGTATTTTTCCGAACTGCGGAATTGTTTTTGATAGTTAGCAAACGATCAAGGATTTAAAATGTAAAATCAAGTTTTCAATATTTCTAAAAATTAGAAATTTTCAATATTTCAAAAAATTTCAAATTTCCAAAATTGCAAATTTAGGAATTTCTAGAAATCTGGAAAATACTATGCGGAAAGCAAAAATAGGAAACGTATAGTATAGTATAATATAGTATAGTATAGTATAATATAGTATAGTATAGTATTTGAGGTTGAATAAAGACATACGTCCATCCAGTCCAACCTACTCAGCAATATCCTCATTTCCTGCCTAACTGTTGACCCAGAAATGAAAGGGCATTAAAATTTAACCCACCACTGGCCCCACTGTGTAGTGTTTAGAAATCCTTACTTTACATCTCTGTTCCAAATGGTTCTCTTGTAGTGCTTGTCCATATTCCTAGAAAGTGTAGTGTAGGAGCTGTCTGTGTGTCATCCGGTCACTGCTGCTTTCTTGTCCTTATTGAGGTGTTTGACGTGCGCAGAGGTACTTTTAAATCCCTACTTTTCGGGGAAGGAACATGGACAGGGCCTGTCCTTGCCCTACCCATGGAGCACCTATGTTCTGCCCTTCACCAAATTACCTTCAGTACAAATTACAAAACTCAAGGACAGTAGGATTAACTCTTGTATTGGGAGTGGGAGATACTGTATGTTTGTGTAGTTTTCTGTCTATATTCCTTTTATTGATATTTAAAATAGCTGTAGAATTTGTAGTACTGACACCAAACACTGCAATAAACCCCAGGACTTGATTGTGCCAGTTCCACTTGGCTGTACAGGAGGATATCAGATGTCCCACGTGGCACTTTATCTGTGTATCCCTGACCCTGGGCCTTGTTTAGAGAACCAGGAGATTGATTGACCCACATAGTGACCCTGTGTTTGCACACCCGGAAATAGGCAAGTGGTAAATAAACCTGTATCCAATCACCCTACCCACCATGAACACCAGGAAGTTGACCTTGCTGCAATGTTGAGTATTTCCATACTGCACCTTGGCCAAAATACATTAGGGTAGGTCACTGCATTGAGTGGTAGGTAAGTGCGATACGACACCTTTACCAACATTGTAAGATACTGATAATAATCGTTATTTTATAATGCTCGTCGTATGTTACACCAGGGTCATTATTTTATGACTGAAGTGCAATATACAGAGAGACTGTGTAATATTTTGCTACCATGTGGTATTGGCCATAGTATATCGCAAAGGTCTTTATTAATGTTTACCTTAAGTACAAATAATGATCCATACTTTGCTGCCTGGATAAACATGCAGTATCTTTTTTGTTTTATCAATTGACATGCTATATTTTAATGCCAAGGAGTGGTAGACTCTAGGTAGATTTATCTGCTCTGTTTTGGAACAGCTGATAATAGGCGCAGTCACACGCTAACCTGTATCCTATACCATCCTGCTGTAGTCTATTGATTGTTGAGTGCATGCTATTGGTTGCTGTAACAGTTTGTGAGCTCTGAATGTATAATGCACAAAGGTTGCTTCCTACTCAGGTTTCACCATCACAATTGGGTTCAATGAAATCAAGGCCATTATCAAGCTACATAGTATAGGAGGTTGAATAAAGACATATGTCCATCTAGTCCAACCTTTATACCCTACCCGTAATGTATGTATAACAGTTACATAGCATTGGAGGTTGTATAAAGACATACATCCATCTAGTCTAACCTTTATACCCTACCCATAATGTCTGTATAACAGTTACATAGCCAGGTGTACATTTGGTTAAAAAGACACTATAATAAAAAAAAAAAATTCTCATGAATAATCTTTAAATTAATCTGTGTAAGTAGCACTTACCCTGAGGTGTGTGTGTTGCTGCATGCCTTCAGTCCAGCACATGTTTTGCTCAGGAGCAGTATCCCCCTTTTAACTAATTCTGATGGAATCGGGTCATGAGTTTGCCGATGCAACCATAAAAAGAAGCGATTGTTACATTTACAATTAATATGGAATGATCGTCTGTTCGGGCCATAGACATGCTCATTAGTTATTGCCTCCTTATACTATAGTAAAGGGTGCCACTTACATCCCAACAGAAAATTTCTGTTCGGCCCAAATAGGCCCGATGCTGACAGCATCACAACCTATACATAGACATTGGCGATTTTCAGTATATCCTGTCGGATCTGACGGAATTTACTGAATATCGGCAATGTGAATGGTTAAGATATGACACAATGAAGACAATTTTTTTTCCCCCATAATTCACTAGTTTATTAGAATTTTGGACTTTAGGTTGGATGGAAACAGAATAGAAAGGTTACAATATAAAATATCAGGGGGACTGAAACAATAGCTTAGTTTAATTTAAAGTCATTTTTGATGAATATCTTGTTCAATAACCTTGATGGATTTCTAAAGGATGTTTCAGAGCGATGGCCTTTTTCCCTCCCAGTCACTACCCCCCTCCATAAACCAGAACATGCTGCTCAACCACTACCAAGCAGACTGTTGGTTTTGGGGATCATTAGATAAATTGTCATTGGAACGAGAAGAGGGAAGGGGATGGAGAACATTTTACTGCATAACAGGTTAGTTCTACATCTGTCAGCTTTTTAACTATTGTGTTTTGGAATGATGATTTGCCTATTCTATATAATAAAAGGCCTAATGCGCGAGTCCTGGCTATGCGGATCCGGACAGTTCATTCACAAGGAGTCGTCTCTCGGCTATACGAATATATTCAGTGATCCGGACAGTACGAGGAGCTTCTCGGCTATAATAAATATATATAGAGAGATCTAGCGCCTGTTATGTTAACAGGCTTAACCGGCTAGTATACATTGTTTAATTTGAGGGGTGGAATTGGTCTTTTAATGTCACTGGCTAGTTAATTGTAAAAAGTAAATAGTTTATTTTATTTCCCCTTTAAATATAGGTTAAAATTATCATTAATTTGGCTTGAAAAAAAAAACAAATTCCTATTTCTTCTTCTGTTTTCTTCTTCTGCTTTTTTGGACCGTAGCTCCTCCCACAGTTTTTGAGCTAGAGACATGAAATTCGGTACAGACGTGCGGGACATATAGGAGAAGTGTGATATCTTCTAGCTAAGTAATCTGCAGAAGCGTTACGGCGTTATCGGTGAATTCCGGGACATTTTTTTTCCCCGTAGACTATAATGGTAACAATCCTCAAATGTGGAAATTTCAAAACAGTAATGGACATAAATACAAATGGCGATACCCCCAACCCCCCACACAGACACAGGTACACCCACCTACTGACCTACCTTTCCAGTCCCATGGTAGCCATACTTAAAGGGTAACTAAAGTCAAAAAAACAAATTAAGATTTATCCTCAATAAAAGATAGTTTTATGTTTGTAAACACAAAAAAGACATTCCCCCTCAACCAGACCCAGGTACACCTACTGATCTACTTATTCATTACTGTGGCAGCCATGCTTAAAGGGTAACTAACGTTAAAAAAAATTGATTTATCCTCAATAAAAGATAGTTTTATGGTTGTAAACACACAAAAAAAGACATTCCCCCTTAACCAGACACAGGTACACACACCTACTGATCTACTTATCCATTACTATGGCAACCATACATAAAGGGTAAATAAAGTTAAAAAAAAACTAATTTTGATTAATAATCAAAAGTTTGTTTTTTTAACTTCCAACCTGATCCAGCTACACACGCCTACTGACCCACCCTTCCATTTCCATGGCAGCCATATTTAAAGGGTAACTATAGTCAAAAAACACATTTTGACCAAACATCAAAAAAGTATTTTATCCCCCAACCTGATATGAATACACACCAACTAACCTACCTTTAATGCATGTGACATATTTAAAGGGTAAGTAAAAATCAACAATGTCCTCTTCATTGGCATTATTGGGTTTTAAAATCTGCAGCAGAAACACACAAATTCCTTTCAAAAATGCAGTCTTTCAAGCCAAATTCAAAGTTTATACTTGAACTTTTCCTTTCTAGTTGTATTTGTTGTGTAAGTGTTTCCACTGATAATGTAGACAGAATCAAGAATGCAGACAAGGGACTTTCAAAGCTTCTTTATGATTGGCTGCATGCGAGTTTGAATTCCAACCATTCATAGACAAGCAACTGCGCTGGGATTGGCTGAAATTTAAAATAATTTGCAAATTCTCCTTTATATGACCCTCTCCTGTCATTTGCACCTAGAAGGATATGAGAAGCTGAACCTACATATTTATATTAAATATCCTGAATAAAACGATGAGTAAACTTGTGAATTTTTCTATAAATGATTTCAAGGTTTCAAGTGGATGTTTGAACGATAACCATTTAATCACAACCTGTGGTATAGGAGCTCAGATCAGTTCCTTTGCAGTACATTGTCCACGCACTCCTATAAGAGGAAAGAATGAAACAATTAGGACAGAATAGAGGAAAACAGTGAAAATCAGTAATAATAATGAAATCCTACTACTGTATGACAGCAGCTATCCTGGAGCACTTACAGTCACCCATCACTGCTCTGGATAAACGTAAAGATGTCACATTGGCTACACTCTATAGACATAAAATATTTCCTTACGTTTGCTTTGCAGCTTTCGTTAATATCCTTTTAGGGCACACAGATCAGACATTTACTGTACATACACAGGCCTCTAGTTGTGAAATTCCCAGTATCCTCAGATATGAGCTCTTAGAACAGTGATGGCGAACCTTTTAAAGACCAAGCGCCCAAACTGCAACCCAAAATGTAAGTTTTTCTTTAGAAAAAGAACTCAGAGAGACACAGACAGATACAGTAGATATGCCCTAAATAGTAGCACGAAATAGGTCAGGTGTCTTACTTGTTTATGGATAACAAAGTGATGTTTTAAACCTATTAATACTGAACAGCGTGGTTCCAGTGGGAGCGCGCTCCGTTCAATTGAGTTTGGGGTATCTAAAATTTTAGTGCTGAGGTGAAGGCCTAGGCTGCTGCACCCGGGTCATGGAATACCAGGAGTGAGTATACGTTTTTAAACTGCATTTTTGAGGGTGGGGATTGGATGTAAGCGACAGGTTTTGGACTTAGGCACCCACACCACAGCTTCATACAAGTGGAATCCCTTTGCTCTATTTTGTCTTCTACTTCCACATCTTTTCTAGGTGTGTTCATGCCTCCCAACCCTTTCCTGTATTTTATCAGTAGATAGAATGGATTATAGATTCCAAAACATTGACTCAACAGAACTGAACTTTAAAGCACAAACCATAAAACCAATTGACTATTATTTGGGTAAGAAATACCCTTGCCCCTGGCACATAGAGACAGCAGTACATTAATCTGAGTGAGTTTGCATTCCTCACTGTATTAGCGTGCTGTGGCAGCCACAGGAGAAAGACAAGTTTCTCACTTACCGCACCCCCCTCCCCTTCCTTCTGTGCTGCAATGGGCAGAAGCCAAGAGAGAGAGACTGATATTTACGTGACCTCTCTCTGCTACAGACAGCTCAAACTCTGGAAAGGGGAGCTGGCTGAGCCGTGTCTCTCTGGCTTTCTGGCAATAAAGCTCTGGTTAACTCTGCTATGCAGGAGGGCCCACAGAGAGGCCTCTGAGTGCCATAGGTTTGCCACCACTGTCTTAGAACATCCTGGAAAGTCAGGTTAACAACACTTGGCATACTATAGGAGTATTTAATCAGAAAATGTCACAAGTTAACCAATCTCCTGTCCTAGGGGTCATCACTGGACCTCCCCCTGATGGACTGCAATGATGTCACAGGACACAGCTCAATCAAGAAAAAAACGTAATCATGGAAAGCTTTAACCATGCAGATCTGCTCCTCTGCTATCAGTAGGCCTGGGGTAGCATGTGTGTATATTCAGAACAGAAAACAGGGGAATTAGCTGGACATGCTAATGCTAACCAGGGTAGAGTTCTTACAGGTATTAATAAGTGTTAATTACCTTTCCAGGTAACAGGCTGGCTCCTCCCTCCATGCAGTCAATCAAGGCTGTGACTGCCAACATCATAGCCAATGACTGACTGCTGTTTACCCTGCTGCCTCCTCTGTACATGCTCAAGCATATAAAAAGCTCATTGAGCAGAGCGAGATAACTTATTAAATATCTGCTAACAAAAAGGCATGTAATAATCTGGTAAAAATAGCCTAAGTGCAGGTTTCCGGACACACGCATGCACACACTTATGTACATTTCAGTGTGGTCGGACAACCTTTGTTGTAATTTTCCTAATGCTTTTATAGCTAGATATCAGCTATAAAAAGCGATACCGCACCTTTACAAATAGGGCCCCTTATATATAAGAAATAAAAGGCATACTGCCATGGTTTTCCAGCTGTTACAAAAGTGCCCCATACTCGCTATATAATGTCATTCTAGATAGATAACACATTAAATACACGAGGAGCACCTTACCAAGACCACTGGTTTACTTACCAAGCTTTCAGCCCATTGGGGTCTTTTATGATTCTTTTAAGGCACCTTACATCATCCTCAATGTCACTGTTGAGCAAATCTATATAACCAAAAGGAAGAATGAGCAGCTATTTAAAATTAAAGGATGACAAACGTGTTTTTCTCAGTAATTCATGCTGATATAGGGCAGCATTTCCCAGCATGCTCAACAGAAGTTAAATAGCATCATGTGAATTAGGTATTTTTTAAGAAAAACATTGTTGAATGTATTTTAGTCCTTCTAGAATTACCATTATGTACATTTCTGGATATGAAAGCGGATTTGTTTTCCTAATTCGGTAATTTTGTATGGTTTTCTTTTATAGTTTTTTGTGGTGTAGTTAGTTCCATTGAGATCCCACTGGGACATTGCAAAGTGCTTCTAATTTCTAGATCCAAAAACATGCACGGTTATTCAATAAAAGTTCTTATGGTTAAAAATGGTGCAATTTTTCCCCAACCAATCAGATGTTAGCTTTCCAATGTTAAATAAGTTCTGATTGGTTGGGGCAAAATCAGCACCATTTTTAAACGATAAGAACTTTTCTCAATTTCCCAATTAAGTCAAATAGATTCACATTTCCACCTTTCTCCAAGACCATAAGATTTGCACTAAACTGTGTCTCCAGATTCCCAACTCCACAATACTGAATATTTATTGGCCTCTCCCTAGCAAAACAAATGCTACTCTACCAATGGCACATGGTAAATGGGAATTCCTGAAGAATGGAATCTTGGTGGTAGGTTAGAGTGGGCACATTGAAATGAACCATTAGCTACAGTTTCATTGATGTTCTCTGAGTGACTGTACAGGTTTTGTAGCCCAAAGCATGGCCCTGAATCACATTATTTGTAATTATTTACAGTGATAAAGTCTCCACCCCACCATGGCATGTGTATTAATTACGTGTCTCTCCCTGTGTCTTACTTTTACAGACAGTCCACACAGGTTCTTCCTCCCCACTGTTCGACCATCGTCACACCACCAGTAGCTGCTTATCGGAAGATTCCGTATTCCTGTGGGCTCCTGTTTAGGGAAGTGTCATAGCGGCTGGCTCGATATGCCAAGCACCATCTGTAAGAGAAATGAGCATATGGCTATAAACTGTAATGCAGGAGGGTGACAGACCTGATTGGATGGGAAGAAGTAACGTTTTATAAAAACAAGGAGTAAAAAATAATGTCTAAAATAATATGCAGTAAAATAAGCAATGAATGAGAAATACATTGAATAAAGGAAATATAAAGAAGGAAGGAAAAGAGAATCTCAATAATTAAATGAAACCCTTACAGTCCCCTAATGTATATCCTTTGATGCCAATAATTCCTCCATTTTTGATTGCACTGACCACAGAGCACCTGTCTATGGCCTGACTGTTACCAGCATGAAAGCGACAATCAAAAGCAGCAGGCAGGTCTTCATGGTGGGTCTTAGAGATCAGATGTCCCTCACTACGATAGCGCACAGACTAGGTACAGGTACAAGTTACACTGCCAGTTTAAATATCTCCCTCGGTGCTCTACAGGTCATTAACAACACACATGGAGATGGTTACTACATTTCCAATCTATTTACCTTTTATTCGTGTGACATAGTTCAATAATTCAGGTTGATTGACCTAGATAGTCCGTTAACAACAACAAATACTGATCCCAGTATGCTCAGGTGAAATCACCAGTGAGCCACCATAGTGAAACCCCAGGGGCCTATTTATAATCCTGCGGTATATGGTTATTCACAGCTGAAATGTATGAGGTGGAGGTTAATGGCCAAATGGTTCCTTTAAAACCAAAGCTGTTGAATTACGACCACAGTAATAGTCACAGTAGTATATAAAGTCTACAGTGACCAGGTATTGGCAATACCATGTGGTGTGTTAACAAACACAATGCAAAATGCAGAGGCTGATAAAATACCAATTACCACAATCACACTGATACAAACTATGAGGACCTCCCAAAGACGAAGAGGAATGAAGATGAAGAGGAATATCTCTATTCGCAGTTTAGCAATACCACGCCTTTTTCAATAAGCCCCTAATGGTCTGTAGAGCAAAGGTGACAACAATCCTATGAGAGAAACTCTTCTACCCAGTGTTCCCACCGTGTACTCACACCGTGTTTACAAACTAAAAATAGTCTGTTTATGTTCAGGAACAAGCAGAGTGGAGCCAAAGGTAACACACAAACAACCCCCAATTATTTTAATGTGCATTTCATAACAATAGGCCTGGTAGCAGAAAGAACTGATGGATATAATGGGACCAAGGCTCTCTCAACTAGAAGGCTATTGTCAGGTATGTCCACCCCATAAACTCATTTTAAATGCTGCTGCCCCATGTCCCCCAACCCCCCCGCATAAATATTTTTTCAGAAAGCTCCCCAAACTCTTACTTACCTCCCCTCGTTCCTCCGCCGCACTGCCGGACCTCTGCTTGCGAGAATGCAAGCAGAGGGGCGGACCGGCGTCCGTCTGTGATTGGCTGAGCGGCAGCCAATCACGGACGCGGCTGCCGGTCATTCAGTGCAGCGGGAAAGCGGAGAGGTAAGTAAGAGTGTGGGGAGCTTTTTGAAAAAAAAAATATGCGGTTGGGGCTGGGGGACATGGGGGAGCAGCATATTAAGGGGGATTGACGCTAGGGGGAGGATAGTAGAACGGGAGGGAGAGGGAGGGAGGAGAAGGTCTGCAGTGCGCATGGCAAATATCTACCGGAGGCAAGATAGCAGGCAGAGCCCTGCTATCCTCCTGGTGGTTAGTTTTGGGACTTTGGGGGGGGGGGGGGTTTACAGGAGAACGCTATGGAGCTGGGATGTGAGGTAAGGATTAAACTACACTACATGGTGGGGCCAGTAGTTGGGGGGATTATAGTTTTGGGGGTGGACATGCCCTTTAAAACACATTCATGAAACCTACAACTATCAGATAATAAAACTTTATTCTCCTAAATAAACATTTCCCACTCCACAATCAGTCATACACCTATATGGCTGGGTACACACAGGACGATATTTGTCCCATCTGACCGTTCGCCACTAGCCGGGACAAATCACTGTCAGCCCATAGGGAGCCAAACAATCGGTTGCGATTTACCAGCAAACCCAATCACCCATTTGTCCGATCTGGATGAATGGGTGAATGTGAATGGACATGACTGTTGACACCCACACCATACAATATTTTCGATCAACCAGTAAATGGTAATATCTGTCGGACTAAAATATTGTATTGTGTGTACCCAGCCTAACAGAAAATCATAGAATCCACCTCAGGCCTCCCTGTCTCTTACTACTGACTTTAGCCCCCAAAATACCAGTTATATCAACGTGTAGGGAAAAAACAAGGAACAAAAGCAGGGAACGGCAATACCTGTCAGACCTTTAATCTCACCATGTTATAGATTTTTATTTTGTTAAAATAATAAAATTAGTTTTTAAAGGATTCACTTCTGGACCTCAATTTACCCTTTACATTTACCTGACGATGCCAAGGTCACATTGGATTGTTTCAAGTCAACATACATGGAGCTGGGTACACACAGTTACAATCTGTAAGGTTCTGTCTGACATCTTTGAAAGATGGCTACACACAGTCACATGCGTTCTCCCTATATACAGTATAGTAAGGTCACTCGTCATACCATACTCTCTACATTCTTGGCTGTGCTCCCTATTCATTAGTACAGAGGGCCGACTGTGTGAAAAGTTTAGTGTGGTCTTGGCCTTAGGGTGTAAAAAAATTTTTGCATCCAAAAACTCTTCTGTGTTTCATATATGGCTTTACATCATGCCAGAGCTAATATAGTGTCTATCACATATAAGAAGTCGGTTTTGTAAATAAATAGCCCTGCTTTACCGGAGTATTTTTCTGATAATCCAGAGTGACTCGGGATCAGATCATTAAAGCCCAACCAAATGCGTATACATCTGATCCTCTGTGTCCGGGTTCTGTTTTTCCTTTCAGTGACTCTATTCTGTGTAGTTTAATCCTTACCTCACATCCCAGCTCCATATGGTTCTCCTGTAGTCCCCCCCCAAAGTCCTGAAAACTGCCCACCAGGAGGATAGCAGAGTCCATATAGGACTCTGCCTCCTACCTGGCCTCCGGGAGAAGTTTGGCATGCGTACTGCAGCCCTTCTCCCCCTCCCTCTCAGGATTCCCTCCCCCTAGCGTTAAACCCTTTAGATATAGTATTCCCCCTGTCCCCCCAGCTCCAACCGCTACATTTTTATTTTTAGAAAGTGCCCCGAACATTACTTACCTCCCCTCTTTCCTCCGCTGCACTGAATGACCGGCAGCCGCATCCGTGATTGGCTGCCGCTCAGCTAATCACAGACGCGACTGCCGGTCCCGCCCCTCTGCTTGCATTTTGTCACAAGCAGAGGGCCGGCAGCGCGGCAGGGGAAAGAGGGGAGGTAAGTAGAGTTTGGGGCACTTTCTAAAAATAAAAACATAGTGGTTGGGGCTGGGGGGACAGGGGGAATACTATATTAAAAAATAGTTTTAAGGGTGGACATACCCTTTAAAGGGAATCTATACTGAAAAATGGTTACTGGAAACTATAATTCTTCTCAACCATCATGGTCTAAAACAATAGCAACATATCAGCTGTCAGTCAAGTGCCTTATTATACATTCCAGCTGTCAATCAAATGTCTAATTATCTAATTAATTCTTATTCATTATCATGGCAAAACTCAATCAGTTTATTACTTGTCTTTCTCACATAGTCCTGCAGTTTATCAAAAACTTAGCTTAGTCTTTCATTTGATTTGAATAATCCTCTATGAAAGTCACTATGGGCGGTATTTCTTTAACAAGCGTTGTTTATATGTGCGCTTCATAAATTACGGATACTGCGTAGTAGTATCGCCAATACAATTCTACAGGGTTTTGTACAGCTGGATGGACGGGCAAGGGGAAAAAAGTATTACAGCTGATCTACTGTAAACCCAACGGTGAGGACCCAGCAGGTAGAAGAGGAAAAGTTCTCCTTTAAAACTAGAATCTTCAGAAGGCGACAAAGCAAATAAATAAATAAATAGTGGTGTGAAATACAGTGACATCTGGTGGAAGTAATTGCACAAAAGATGGAGGAAAAGTTCACACCTACCAGCACATTGCATATAGAAATGGAATAAATCACAGAAGTGGAAAGGAGTCCACTAATATAAAGTTATGGGAAAAATTAACATGTTTATTAAATACACAATAGTACACTAATCATCTGAATACCATATAATCATACACATCAATCCGACTGTGCGTACCTCCAAGGCATTGTGTTATATTTCCCAGCACCTACATCAAATTGAGAGGTAAGTCACAGAGTAGATCTTTTTTATAAAGGTGCCCTACCTTCGGATTTTGTATTGTTCTGATGCTTTAGTTGCCCTTTAATATCCTTGGTTGGCCAGCCTTCTACAACATATACAATATTGTTGTATCGTCAGACAATCATCAGACAAAATATTGATAGCCAATGTGAAGGCCAGGCTGGTTTCCAGCCCTCCTATACAAAATTCCACATTTCAGATATATATGTATACAGAGAAATATATACAGAGAAACGTTCCAGATGGATTAAAACTTTTTCTATTTCCCTTTAATTTTTGTCAGAGTTCTGGGTAACACTGGCACCTCCATAGATTGGGTCCACAACCTAGAACTCACATTCCCCAATGATCTAATGCATATACGTTACTACAAAAATTACATGTGCACACAGTTCCGGTGATTAACTTTCCCCCATATATCACTTGATAGAGTTACCATTTTTTGTGTCTGTTCCCCAACCCAATTCCTCTGTATCTACTCGGGTAGATTGGTTAGCACACCTCACATCCACACTCTCTTTAACCTGATCTCCAGAACATCAAGAACATCCTACAAACCGGTTTGTTTATGAAGAAAATGTGGTGGTCTTATTCATAGCTAATTTAGTTTGTACAATAATTTATATATTCAGAATAAGACTGTGGGACAAAGGAGATTCATAGATTCTGCAATGGTAAGCTAATAATTACTAACAAGCAGGTCACTCCGACTTCTTTGAGCTACACAGAGAAGATTAAATTCTAACCATTGACTGGGTAAATGTAATCACATGACTAAATATGTAACTAATTAATTATGACATATGCTAGCAATTGTAAATGGTATAAATTAGAGTCTAATGTAACAATAAATCAGAGTGTAAAGTGGTTTGGCATTGTGTGGTCTGTTCTCTCACGTGATGTTTACAGAAGGTTATGTATATCTGTCCTAGATGAATAAGGGTAAGAGTGGAATTGGAGTAGCTCATGAGTTTTCAACTGGTCTGTTTTCAAGTGTGTGTTTCAGGTACACAAGGGACAAGTGTTGTGAGTATGTTTAGTTAACGGCTTTGGAATGGGAAATAAGGCTTCCCATTCCAAGGTTCAGAATGAGTCTGAACCTAAGGTCCCAGGAAAAACGGCGGTTGAATGGAAGAGACTCACGGTGATTGGGCTACTGAACCATTAAAGGCATTTGACAAGAAATGAAAAGTACATAAAGGTGGAAGGTTAGATGCTAAATACTGGCAGAATGTGATATCCAACAATGCTGAATGGTTGGCCAAGTAAAAACTGCTAGAACAAGAAAAAGAATCCTTCACAAATTGTTGAATTTTTATGCAGGACGGTATGGATATGCTAGGAAAGGGAGACTACCTGTCGGTTGGCCTGACGATAGTATTTTAGATGATAATCCAGATGAACATGATCTAGAAGCAGTAAATACAAATGCATTAATAAGAGTAATAGCTCAAGAAAAACAGTCACCAAAGGAGACAAGAGTAGAAACCGAAGTATTGAAAAAGGCAGAGGACATACAGCCTGTTAAAGTAAAAGAAGTAGAGATACAGCCTTTAGTAAAACCAGAGGAGAAAGTTAGCACACCACAAGAGCAGGATAGAATATCACAAGAGCAGGATAAAACACCACAACCAGAGATCAAGACCCCACACGATCAGGAGAGAATATCACAAGAGCAAATGAGAATAGCTAAACTAAGAGAAGCAGTAATTTAGAGAAAGAAAGATTACCCTCTGCTTAAAGGTTACATACGTAAATGGAAGGATGAATACGATGTGTTAAACCCAGAAGCCAGGATTTTAGTGACCAATAGTTTTGGGGCCAAGGTAAGAGGAAGTGTTTGCTATCAAAGGTGGTATTATATTTCCAAAGAGCTGAAGCGTTGATAACGGCATTTTTGCAAGAAGGTTTGCCCTCTACAGGTCAGCAATGTTACCAGGATAACCCAGTCATTCCTTGTGTGATTGTAAGGGAAATAATTCTAAGGAACAGGTAAAGGAATTATACTAAGATTAAACAGAGTTACAACAGGAGGTAACCACATTTCCAGTAAGCACTCAACAGGTTAAGGAAGAAGGTAGCGACAAACCTAAATACAGTGTTGAATCAACCTTAGTCTCAGGCAGAGCAATTATCTTTAATCAGTAGTGTAGCACTTCCACAGAGGGATCCCATTAAATTTGTCACGGATTTAGAATCTATTCAAGGTATGTATAGTTCTACATATGAGGATTTGGCACACTTGCTCTCCAAGGGATTTGGAGTTAAAGGGAAGGAAATATTAACCCAGAGTAAAAGTGAAATTAAAGATAAGTTTTCCAAGGAGGACAGGAAAACACAAAAAAGTGGTGAGTTTTTAATTACTTAAGAGGTCATGATGACCGGGAAAGAGTAAAAATACATGGGCATCTTTAACTGGAATGCAACAGGAAAAAGGGGAGGAGTCTATCCCTTTTTATTACAGGTTGAAAGAAGCTTATCTCCAGGCAGGATGTCACCCAAATGAATGAAAAGATGAAGACCTATTTATTAAATGTATTTTGCATTTACATTTGAAGGGTGTTGGACACGATTGGCACAAGGTGCTACAAATTCTCCAACAATATACAATCAGGTTTTACATGAACTCCTTGAAGGTTGGAAACCTGAAGTTGAGAGTACAGTTCTACTCCAATACGTGGATGATCTGATTGTGTGTTGTGTGGAAAGAGAAATATGTAAAAGAGAAACAGTAAGTCTTCTATGCTATCTGGCTACTACAGGTAATAAAGCCAGTAAGAAAAAATTACAGAACTGCAAGGAGAAGGTGGTATTTTGGAGACACTGCATTTCAAAGGGACAGAAACAACTTACAAACACTAGCATAGATACTACAGAATTACAAGATGCCTGAAAGTGAGAGTAAAGCGATTCTAGGTCTGGTGAGTTATTGCCGAGAATGGATCCCAAATGCAAGTTGATGGCTCTTTTGCATGAGCTAACCACTCAGGCCATTTAAGGTGGAATCCATACATGAGCAATCCTTTGCAGCATTGAAGGATGTTGTCAGCTCCGGCATTGGCTTTACCAAACTATGAAATGCCATTCCAGCTATTCTGTCATGGAAATGATGGATATGCTACAGGTGTTTTGTGCCAACAACATGGTGGGAAATCAAAACCTATTGGTTACTATTCTGGTCAATTGGACAGTGACATTAAGGGTTCTCCTACTGCAGTAGCAGCATGTGCATTGCTCGTACACAGGGTTGCAGATATTTTGCTAAGCCATGATCTAGTGCTGTTTATGCCACACAGTGTAACAGAAATCTTACATAGGGTACAAACTAAACATTTATCATCAGCTACACTTACTAAATATGAGGTGGCATTACTCACACCTACAAACCTGACAATCAAAAGATGTACTGTTTTGAATCCTGCCACTCTCCTGCCAAGGGTTGAAATGTCTCAGGAGGTAAAGGATGACCACAACTGCTTTGATAGGATTCAAATGGAGACAAAAGGGTTTGAAAATGTTGTTGAATTACCTCTACTGAATCCTGAATTGAAATGTTTGCAGATGATTCAAGGACCAATGTACTGCACAGATGATGGAAAATATCATACTGGATTTGCTGTAGTAACTAACACTGATGTTTGGGTGCAAGAAAGTCTTCCCCCACAGATGTCAGCCCAGGAAGCAGAGTTAAAAGCTCTGATTGCTGCTTGTACTCTGGCAGATGGGAAACGTGCTAATGTTTGGACAGATAGCCGTTATGCTTTTGGCGTCATAATCCAGGACAGGCAATCAAGGTTCAAACTAGACATTCTCCAAAGTCAGAGTATCCCTTTCAGAGGTTTCAGATTGATTATATTCAACTTCCCAAAGTGCAAACATTTGAATATGTCTTGGTGAGTGTTGACATGTTCTCAGGATGGCCTGAGGCTTGGCCGGTTGCTAAAGCCACAGCAAATAAGTTATGTGAAGTCGTATGTCGATTCCAGAAGTTATAGAATCAGATCGTGGTACACACTTCACAGGGGAGGTATTAGAAGAAATGTTAATAGCACTTGGTGTGACTCAAGCATTTCATACCCCCTATCATCCTGGTAAAGTGGAAAGGTTGAATGGTGTAATAAAAAACAAATTGGCCAAGTTAACCGACGAAAGTGGTAAAAATTGCGTGGAATGTTTACCAGTAGTGTTGTATTCCATACGCACCACCCCTAGGGGGCCACAAAAACTGTCCCCATATGAAATGCTGTTTGTAAGAGAACCAACCACTGAACTGTATTTACCACAACAGTTACAGGCATCTCATTCTAACCTGACCAGTTATGTGATTGCATTACAAAAACAATTAAAGATCCACTAGTATGTCTATGATTCTATTCCAGATCCAAATGTGATACAGAGGTCTCACAAACTTGAACCAGGTGATTGGGTAGTAATCAGAAGACATGCAAGGAAAAGTCTTGAGCCAAGGTTCCACGGCCCATTCCAAGTGCAGTTTGTAACACCCACTTGTGACACGTGGATCCATATTTCGTAAAAAAGTACACATACCACCAGAGACTGATGAAAAATTAATTGAGGATCAACATTATGAAGATCCTAATTTGTACATAACTTTAGTAAAGAAAGCGGCCAAATCTCAGAATAAGACGAATTGTTGGGTATGTGGTATGAGACCACAAGATTCAAAAGGATTACCTATGATTGCTTTCCCTACAGCAGCAAGTGTACTAAACAGTGAAAATATAACATGTCTTAACATCAGCACAGGTAAAGGGAGTATGTGGAGAATACTTGTATTGAAATTAGCACCTGCTACACACCCCTAAATATATATTGAAATTAATCAAACTAAGAGTTGGAATCAAAAGTTTCTAGGTCAAATAAATTAGAAATGTGATACGGTTATGTATGTTCAAGAAATGGTGTGGAGAAATGTAACAGAAATGGCTGAGAATTTGGAAGACGCTTCCGATTTTTGGGATGTTCTTACCATATTCAGTGTGCTAATTGATGGGTATACAGGTAGGGATGGATATATGAATTTCCCCATAAGTTACGGGTTTAATAGTTCTATTAATAGGTTTACTTCTAAAGGGAAACTAGAGGAAATGCTATGTTGGAATCTATGGAGATTACAATTTGCTATGATTGGTGCTTGAGCTTATGAAATTGTAGCTAATGGGAGATTCAATTAAGGGGTCATCATGTTAAAAGCTCCATTTTATTTTATATGTGGAAGGTAGGCATATTCTTGGTTGCCTTTAGGTTGCAATGGAAGATGCACAATAGCCACTCTTGCACCAGCCTTAGCCATAGTACATTAAGAAATAGTAACTACAAAGAAAAATTTACTCCATCATAATCTGGTTAAAAGGAAACTTTTCAGTCAAAGAGATTATGCATGGGGAACTGAAATGATGAAAAGGTTAGATAATTTCTCAGGAATTATAGATGCTATGTTTAATGAGACCACATCAGCAATTACAGCTAACACTCTTGAAATTGCTCAAATAAGGAAATTAGCTCATGAAAAATTAGCATTGGATTATCTTTTAGCCTCACAAGGAGGAATGTATCAAGCTATTGGTAAGGAAGATTGCTGTACATGGATGATGATGAGGAGATAGTAGAAGGACATATAAGAAAAATTAAAGGGTATTTCCACCCTTAAAATTTTTTTTTTACCAGACATTGCCCCTGTCCCCCCAGCCCCAACCGCTATGTTAGTTATCTCAGAAAATGCCCCAAACTTACTTACCTTCCCTCTTGCCTCCCCGCGCGCTGCCGGCCCTCTGCTTGCTAGAAAATGCAAGCAGAGGGGCGGGACCGGCAGTCGCGTCTGTGATTGGCTGAGCGGCAGCCAATCCGGATGGGTTGCCGGGAGTTCAGTGGCGGCGGAGGCAAGAGGTAAGGTAAGTAATGTTCTGGGCATTTTCTGAGATAACTAACATAGCGGTTGAGGCGGGGGGGACAGGGGCAATGTCTGGTGACATGCTGTTTACGGTAGGGGGAGGGAATCTTAATCGGGAGGGAGAGGGAGGGGGGAGGGGGAGGGGGAGAAGGCTGCAGTACGCATGCCAAACTTCTCCCGGAGGCCAGGTAGGAGGCAGAGTCCTATATGGACTCTGCTATCCTCCTGGTGGGCAGTTTTTGGGACTTTGGGGGGAGACTACGGAGAACCAATGGAGCTGGGATGTGAGGTAAGGATTTTATTACACTCCATGATGGGGCCTTGTGGGGGGATTATAGTTTTGGGGGTGGACATGCCCTTTAAGCAACTACAAGAACAGGCTACAAATATAAGTCATGAAGGATGGAATCCATTCAAGGGATTTGCAATAGGAAATATATTCTCTAGTATTGGTACTTTCATCAGACAGATAAGAGTATACATCATTTTATTGCATTTACTTATAATATTGATATATGCTTTATATAGGTTAATTCTCTCTATTGTGAAAAGAGCAACTAAAAGTAAACCCCACCGTGTCAAGATAGTTCCAAGGAGACTGGACCATTGCTGTGAGTGTATCATCTGCTCAGAAAACCCAACATGTCTACCAAGAATCTAATCTGTAAACCACAAATTCTGGCATTCTTGGCTATAGGTCTTCATTATGACAACTGGATTTCCATCATTCCAAGGATTTGTGTTTATGGACAATTATATTAGATTATATTAGATTTTCCAAACACTCCTGTATCAATGTGCCTTTCAAATTAGGAGGTGTTTCCATATTATTATTGAATTTAATGAACAAGGACAATTGAATGGGACTATGACTACTCATCTAAATGAAGTTGTTAATTGGACTTGTACTTGTGATAAATATGGATCTTTTGGTATTATTGCGAATGATAAGTGTAAATGGGATAAAACTCAAGAAAGCATATACATATTCTAATGTATATGAAAAAATATACGGTTAAGAAGCAGACAACTTAAACGTCAAACAGAATGGAATCTATTAGGTGTGTGTTACAACAAATGTTTTCTTGCAAGTGTTTAATAATCTAAATTAAGATTAATTAGGGTAATTAGGGTGGTTAATGGCACAGGGTGGATCTTGAATCTTCTTTCAGGCTAATGATGTGAATCATGGTCTTGGATGGGATTCTCGGTTCCAGAGACAAGTCAGTCTCTCCCTGGGGCATAGTAGCCCTGTTGTCATTGCCCATCTTAGGGAAAATATTCGTTTTTTTGGTCATGGTTATGATCACAAGTGGGGAATGTTAAGGTGGTCTTATTCATAGCTAATTTAGTTTATACAATAATTTATATATTCAGAATAAAGGTGGCCGTACACATGAGATTTCCATCGTAATGTGCCGAGATCACATTGGTATCTGTCGGCAAATTGCGTCGGGAACCGCCACACATGTAAACAACCGGTCCCCATACGGCGGTATGGGGATCGGTCGGTCGTATGGCCATACACGTAAACGATCTATTTAAGTAAAAGGGAGCCGGTAACGACCGACGGAAATTTACTGTCTTTCCCGAGCAACCGTAGTGGCAAGTACAGTCGTTCGTCGGCACTACGGTCGGTCGGGAAAGGCCCATACACTTGAACGATAATGGGTAAGTCCAGTCGTGGAACGTCATTTTATCGTTCATATGTATGGCCACCTTGAGACTGTGGGAGAAAAGAGATTCATAGATTCTGTAATGGTAAGCTAATAATTACTAACAAGCAGCTCACTCTGACTTCTAAATTTTAGTTACGTGACATCTTTGAGCTACACAGAGAAGATAAGACCAACTGTCAGAAGTGATAACTGCCATAAACGATGATTATATAATAGGTGTTGGAAAGTCCACTAAAGTCCAAATTTAAATTGATGAATAAGGGGGAACAGTGTTTTAACTCTCAATGATCTGGAGCTAAATTCTAACCATTGATTGGGTAAATGTAATCACATGATTAAATATGTAACTAATTATGACATATGCTAGCAATTGTAAATGGTATAAATTAGAGTGCAATGCAACAATAAATCAGAACAGTTTCTACCTCAAGTGGTTTGGTATTGTGTGGTTTGTTCTCTCACGAACCGCTCACGTGATCTTCCCATCCTAGCAATTAATCTAGCTATGTCCACCCCTAAAATAGACTTTTAATATTATGCTCCCCCATGTCCCCCAGCCCCAACCGCATGGTTTGTTTTTTTAAAAAGCTCCCCAAACTCTTACTTACCTCCCCTCGATCCTCCGCCGCACTGCCGGCCCTCTGCTTGCGAGAATGCAAGCAGAGGGGCGGGACCGGCAGTCGCGTCTGTGATTGGCTGAGCGGCAGCCAATCACGGACGCGGCTGCCGGTCATTCAGTGCAGCGGAGGAAAGCGGAGAAGTAAGAGTTTGGGGAGCTTTTTAAAAAAAAAAAACATGCGGTTGGGGCTGGGGGACATGGGGGAGCACAATATTAAGGGGAATTTGGCAGGGGGAGGGATAGTAGAACGGGGAGGGAGAGGGAGGGGGAGGGAGGGGGGAGAAGGGCTGCAGTACGCATGGCAAAAATCTACCTGAGGCCAGCTAGCAGGCAGTGTCCTATATGCTGCTAGCCTCCTGGTGGGAGTTTTTGGAACTTTGGGGGGGGGACTACAGGAGAACCAGATGGAGGGGATGTTGTGAGGTAAGGATTAAACTACACTACATGGTGGGGCCAGTAGTTGGGGGGATTACAGTTTTGGGGGTGGACATGCCCTTTAATGGTATATTTTCTACCGTAACAAAACTGTCCCCCACAAGGCTACCTGTTTTGTTCCTGCTACCTTAGGCCTGGTAACACAATTTAGCAATTCCAGTCCAGGTAAAAGACTTCTAACTTTGAAATGTGTCTACCCAAACTCGAAATATAGAAATACAAATTAGTTTGCACTATACAGATAATTTATGTTCATTTTTAGAACAAAGCAGCTTCTTAATAGCACTTTTTACTTCTTGGTTTCTTAGACAATAAATCAAAGGGTTGGCTAGAGGTGTTATATCCACATATAGCAGGGAAAATATTTTGGCTTGATTCAAAGAGTAGGAAGATGTAGGTCTCATGTACATACACATTATAGTCCCATAAAATAAAATCACTACAGTTAAATGAGAAGCACAAGTGGAGAAGGTTTTACTTCTTCCTTCCTTGGACTTAATTTTCAGAACTGTAGAAATGATGTACACGTAGGACGTGACAGTCAAGAAAAAGGAACTTAGACCTATAAGGACCCCCTTAGTGTAAATCATGATCTCTACGGTATGGGTCTTCCGACATGTTAGTTTTAAAAGGGCAGCCATGTCACAGAAGAAGTGGTTTATTTTATTATCCGAGCACAAGGGAAGTTTGGCAATGGAGCTACTGAACACAGCCGAGTTACACAGTCCAGCTACCCATGTCCCAATAGTAATAAGGATGGATGTTCTCTTACTCATAATGGTAAAATAATGCAATGGTTTGCATATGGCAATGTATCGATCGTAAGCCATTACAGTTAGTAAGAAGAATTCAGCACTTGCAAAACCCACAAAGAAGTAGAGTTGTGTGTAGCAAGCTAAGAAGGACATGTGGCGTTTCTTATCAACCAGCATTTTAAGCATCTTGGGGAAGATGACTGAAGTGTAGCAAATATCCAAAGTGGATAAATTTGCCAAGAAGAGGTACATAGGTTTGTGAAGGTGAGAATTAGAGCAGATGACAGCAATCATGGTAGCATTGATGGCCAAAGTGAATAAATATGTTAGGAGGAAAGTGAAAAACAGGGATATGTGGACACGAGGCGACTCTGAAAATCCAAGAATAATGAATCCTGTTTGGTTTTCCTTTTCCATCAATATAAAGATATTTTCCCCTGAATTAGAAATAAAAAGATAACTAAATCAAGACAAAAGCATGGAAGCATCATTCATTCAGAGATCCAATTCTATTTACTAGCTAAGGGACCCCAACATACTCAACTACCGGTTCCCACTGCCCGTGTATGGAAATGAAATGGAAATGAAACTTTGCCATACCATAACAAGAATGTTGAATTACCTCAACCCTCAGTTATAAGATTCATAATTCAATAACATTAAAGGAGAACTATAATGCATATACATGTTTTTTATACAGTTAAAATGAAAAGTACCTGGGGTAGGGAGGTAGGATTAGTACTTTCTACCTCCCAATATAATTTCCATGAGAAGCAGCAGCACAAAGAAAACTGCTTCTGCCAGGCTTCCTGAGTGCTTCAGCACTATCTTTACTACAGGAAGGCCCAGGGCACTAACCTGGCAGATGAAAACTATGTGCTATAGCTCCTCAATCAGACAATATTAGGAGGTAGGTGTACTCATTCTTACCTTCCTACCGAGGGTACATTTCATTTTTAATAAGTAAACTTACATTATACTTGTCTTTTAATTTCAGAGAATTAGAAATCAATCTTAAACAAATTCCTTCAGGGTTAGGTTCTTCAAGATACAACCACAGTCATATGTTACAACAGGTAGGTAATGAGAGCTTAAGGTGCCCATACACTGGGCTGATATTATGATCAATCAGACATGTGAGTAGTCATTTCCATTCATTAGCCAAAATATTGTAACATTTCCTGATCTTGTAACGTGATATTGATTGTAAAAACAATCGTAATTATGATTGTAAGTATAATCAGCTTTAAAATGATTATTGCCCCCAAACTACACTTTCAAATGCTTTGTACATTTCAAAGATCCCCCAGAACTTACCAGACCCGGTCCCTCGCCGCTTCTGCTCTGCAGCTGTTACTGACAGCCGCACCACTTCCTGGTTGCAGCTGTCAGTTAAGGCATGACGTCTCACCCAATCCTCCGACAGCCGCGACCAGGAAGTGAAGCGGCTGTCAGCGGCTCGCAACGAGCTTGAAACAGGAGCAGGGGGCGGCGCTTAGACGGAGAGGGACCGGATCAGGTAAGTAAGTTCTGGGGGATCTTTGAAATATGTTAACCATGCAAAAGTGGGGTTTGGGGGGGGTTAATAATCATTTTAAAGCTAAGTTATTTTTAGGCTGGACTTGCCCTTTAAGTTAGTCTGACTGGACTTGTTTATGTCCTAAAGACATTTTACTAGTCATACGTCAAATCCATTGACTTTAAATTTGGCTTGAAAGGCTGCGCAAAACTCTTTTATTGTGAGTGTCTGTAGGTGTAGGTTTAAAAACCTGTGCATGTGACAGCCAATCAGGAAAGCTAAATAGCGCTGATTAGATCTGCTCACAGCTGATGCAATCAAGCGGCAGGTGTGGGTTGTGTCTGCGACACATGTGCATTAAAGTCTATGCACTAAAAATTCTGTAATTTTACCAATAACTCAAACGCTTTCATGGATACCTGATACCGTGTATTTATACCAGCCAGCAACAGCTTGTCTGTAAAGTACCGATCGGTATTGGAACTTTATGGGCAGTTGTTCTTATATGACCAGTTGTAAATTTACGACCGTGGACATACAATTCTGCCGTGGTCCTAAGCAAAATACCACGCAATATTGGTTATAAATTTATGACCGTGAGGCAAGAAAAGGATGCCACATGTTATCAGTAGTTAATAATGCCGGGAAATGCTGGGAAAGGTATGGAAAATCTGTAATACTACACCTATATATATATGACCTATTGAGCTAGTTAGATTAAAGATCTGAATACAGTATAAAGCATAGGATCTGTGAGCTACAGTGAATTAGAAAGCAATGTTTGCTTTATGATTGTTAGGATGTTATTGAGAGTGAGACATTTATATCTTAAGCTACACTCATTTCCTCTGGTCTATACACAAGATCCATTAGGAATAAAGTGCATTTATTAAACATACAGTAACTTTTATATGTCCCTGCAACCCCACAAAATCAACAAACATTTATTTTACTGCTTGCTGTTGGCAAGAACGTTTGGCAAAGGAAACTGGTGACCTTGCTGAAGAAAAGGTTTATCCAGTGAACCTTGGTCGAGTTTATGAATGAGAGTGAACAATTTGCAGCCAAAATTATTCAACTGATACAAAAACTAGGAATCTGGCAAGAGAAAATGAAGTTCACTGTGCAGTGGCGGTTGATGGGGCAAAATTCCACGTAATGTTGAACATTAAAATTATCTTCTATGGAAATATAATATAAAACTTTATAAAATGAAGGAAACCTTATAGATTAAGCTAGTAAAAAAAAAAAAAAAACAGGAATTCCTAACAGATCCAGTGGATTTTCCAAAAAATTCCTCCAAATAATCCAAAATAAATCACCCCAACCACCATCAGGACCCAAATATTACTTATGGGGGTGGCAAGATTGGATGGATTATCGTTGTTGGTATTGGTGGTCCAATAAAGTGACTGGGAGGTAATAGACGAACACAGGTATAAATGAGAAGTTAAGTTTATGTCAAAATAAAGGACATTCCAGGTACTTATTGCCAACAGATTCTTGTATACATCATTTTGATTGAGATTGTGATCCGTCAAATCACTAGTGAAACATCTTCACAAACAACAACGCGCACGTCCAGTGGATTTTACTAATACCACAGATTATTATATATTTGACCTTGATAAATGAAAACCTTCAAAAATAATATAAAAGACAAAAAGAGAAACCGTGACAGGTGGTGGGTTTGTAGGTTCTTTGGCTTGGAAAGTCACTAGTGATTTGCCATGAACTGCATTTTTTGAAACCTCACATTAAAAAATGTTACTCTCGAATATATCAACCATATGCGCCCAACCTATATACATTATTATTTAGCACTTTCCATGCGTTATCAACATGATGAGAAACCCAGTGACTGAGGGCTTTTGGTTTAAAGTATATGGACCACGCCTTACGTGAAAAAGCAGAACTTGTTGGAGATGTGGTTGTAAATTCCAAAATACTAATTTTCAACAACCCGAATCAAGAAGATCCAACTGGACTACAAAAGAAATATCATACCCCACAAAACATTTTCGGGAAAGCTAAAGCAAGGACATTGAAAACCTGGGAGGCTAACAAAAAAGTCACAGATATTTCTGTGCAATGGAAAATTGAATGGAGGAGAACCAACCTTTGCTTGTGTCAAACCAAGGATTCAGTCACCGGAATGGTCCTTCTGAGTTGTGGGGTTATTTTGACTTCCTCTGGATCAACAACTAGGCAGGAATGTGGGTATTGCTGAGTAGGTTGGAGTACATGGAGATGTGTCTTATTCAACCTATAATATTAATATCCAAGCTCATTATACACAGGAAGAATACAAAACAAAATAATTTGTTAATAGTCTATATTTCCATGAGAGTTTTAAACCACAGGCACTTATCTGGGGGAAATAAATAAGGAGTTTAGGGATAACACCAAACAAGTAATAATAAACTTGGAAAATAAAATAATTAAAACCATTACATATGGTTAATGGTATATACATGATGAGGGTATTAAAGTTAAAAATGTGTTTGTCTCAAATGTTATTTTTCCTCAGAATATAAAAATACATTTCTACCCAAACAGTGCCCAAGCCTGGTAAACATGGGTGCAACCAGGAACCGATTTTCTAAATGTGGGGTGGGTCCCACCATTTGGACACCGGAACCCCTCTGTTCTAAATTCAAGATCCGCTAAATCCGAAAACCGAATGAAACTAACAAAATTCAAGTCATCTTTATGCCTAACTAGAGATGATCGAATCACGGAAATCCATTCCACTTTCAGATTCGGCAGATTTTAAGGGAGAAAAAATGAAAAATCCACAAACTGACCCAAATGAAGTCAATGAGAATTAAAAATCCTGATAAACTCAGCATAAACGAAGGTATAAATAGCAATGGTAACTTACTGTATAATGGCTCAGGGACCGGGAAACCATCTGAGGAACACGTATCAATGCCCAAAATCTTTAAAGATAAACATTGTACAGTAACCGGAAAGTTTTGGCTTCCACGTAGTGATTTTCATAAATCTAAAAAATTTCAAAAATAGTTGTGTGGTTCATGAAAATCCAAAATGAAGTCAGAAATCTGCAAAATCCGAGTTCCCATGGATCCAGAAATCTGCTGGGAACGATGGTTTGGATTCAGGTCCATTCTCTATACCGACCAACAGGTCTACTGATTGTAAACCCATTGGGATTTAAAGCAGAACCGCTAATATTTTGGTGCAACTGATCCTCCAGTCCTTGGATTTACCATTATATATAATCTCACCACAATTTGGCCTGAGAAAATTAGTCGGAAAAATGGCTAATTTGCCCAAGATATTGGCTTCGTGTGTAGACATGGGGTACAAATTATGAACACTGGACACAGTCTAAACACAAAATGGGAAATGAAAAAAACATACACAATTACAATTAGAACACGTTATAGAACTATTAATAATTTAATAACTAAAAAATATTGAGGAAGGGGGCTAAAAAAAAAAAGGGGAGGGGGGGGGGAAGAGTCCAAATGGGCAATCAGAAAGTAAACATTGCATCATTGAACCAATCAGAACTACAGTATTATATATAATACCAGTAATTCTAATATTATAGTGATCCCTGTACAACCAGAATACACTAATATACTAATACGTAATTCTTCAATATATATAGTACCCCGTACCACCAGAACTTACAGTATATGTTTAATACCAGTAATTCTCAATATACATAGTATCCCTGTACCAACCAGTTAGTACAGTATAAGAAATTCAACAATCGACACCAGTCTTGAATCAAAGAAGTTAATCCACCACGTGACGTTTTGGTGCACTGGGCGGCCATCTTCTGTTTCCATCCTGTGAACACAAGCTCCCCTGAGGCTAACCGACCCGAGAGAAGTACCCTGCGGACGCCAAGTGTACCTCTGGTGCCGGGTGGCCTCACAACAATGTTATCGGCGTCTTGATCCGATGAAACGTCTTCGGGCTAGCAAACACCACTGAAGTCGCCGATACCCAGGAAGGCCATGGTCGCCGACACCGAGCTGCTGCGACCGTTGGCTCAGCGGAGCCGATGAACTAGTCGCTTTTTTTTCTTTCTTCTTTGCCATCGACTGCGATGACTTCTGAGCTCCGCGGAGGATTGCGCTCTTTATTAGGTTTGCAGAAACCCTCATACGGTTTTGATTGGTCAATATTTAAGCTTGGTTTACAAGCTCCTGTCTGAGCATGTTGCACGCATATTTCAGTGTCAAAAATCTTGTTTCACACAGCTACAGTTCTGTGATATTGGATTTTCATCTTTACCACTTATTTATGGAAGACAGCCCTCTAGTGGCTGAGCTGACAACATGAAACATTATTGCATCCATCTAGTGGTAAAAGGTGCAACTGTTAAAAGATAAAATGGTGAATAAAAAGGGATACATTTAAAATAGTGACAAGTAAGTGGGTGGTACAGAGATACTATATAATAATCAGAATTACTGGTATTAATACATATACTGTAGTTTGGCTGGTACAGGGATATAATAATAATCAGAATTAATGGCATTGAATACTCATTACTGTAGCTCTGGTTTGGTTAAGGGATACTATATAAATTTGAGAATTACTGATATTATACAATATACTGTAGTTCTTGGTCTGATATGATAATTTCCGATTGCCATTGGACTCCCCCCCCTCCCCCTTTCTCATATTATAATTAGGAATTAAAGCAGGCATTAAAAATTGACCAATCAGAAACGGATTAGGGTTCTCTGCAAACCTATATGAAGAGCTGCAAACCTCCGCGGAGCTCAGAGTCATCGCAGTAGATGGCAGAAGAAAGAAAAACCCCCTTCGGGGTTTTTGGAAGCGGCCTTCGAGGCATGCCAAACGTTTGGAAAAAATCCCTAGTACATTCGAGAATCTCGAAATATGTCCCGCGAGTCGGAAAAAGTTAGAGTTTGTCGAAGAAATAGGTTCAGTTTCTAGTCCATCCTCTAATTAATACCAGGAATTCTCCATATTATTTAGGATCCCCTGTACCAAACAAGAATTAAAAATAATGTATTACACCAGTAATTCTCAATATTATATAGTATCCCTGTACCAACCAGAACTACACTATATATATTAATATCAGTAATTCTCAATATTATATAGTATCCCTGTACCAACCAGAACTACATTACCACATCTGCTGGAAGACAGTTCCACAGTTTCATCGTTCTCACTATAAAGAAACCTTTCCCAACCTGAAGATGAAACTTCTTTTCTTCCAACCTCAAAGGATGTCCACGTGTCCTCTGATATGACCTATTAGTGAACAATGCACCAGAGAGTTTATTATACGGCCCATTCATATATTTGTATAAAGTGATCACATCTCCGCATGAAAACAGGAGAATGAAAACAGCCCTAATATGTTTAATCTGCTTGCAAAGTCAAGCCCCTCCATTCCCCTTTTTAATGTACTTTTCCTTCTCTGAACTCCTTCCATTTCCAAGATGCTCCTTTCAAATATGGGATTCCAAAACTGCACCGCATATTCCAAATGAGGCCTTACCAGTGCCTTGTAAAGAGGGAGAATAATTTTCTCCCTTGAATTAATTCCCCTCTTAATGCAAGACAATATCTTGTTAGCTCTAGCAGTTGCTACCTGGCATTGTTTTCTACCCCCCCCCCCCTCCTGAAAACTCAGGCAGAGTGAGAACTGTTTCTGAAAAGGATGTTTTCACATAGTGAGAGAGAAGGGCTGTAGATTCCCTTACCTTCTCTGTCAGGACTTCACACAGCAGAGAGGAGGAGGGACTTCCTGTGTCCCTCACACACTGAGGGAGTCTGAGGCTGTGCTCGCCGGCGGCACTGTGCAGGAGAAGCCTTAGGAATGTCACATGTCAGCCTCCCACCCATTAACTGGTCAGTCATTTCTTTATATCTTGGGCTGTGGAGCACATAGAGAGGTGGTTGATTGGAGACCACAGTTCTGGGTCGGATTTCAATGGATTTTACAC
This sequence comes from Hymenochirus boettgeri, assembly GCA_019447015.1. Classification (NCBI taxonomy): domain Eukaryota; kingdom Metazoa; phylum Chordata; class Amphibia; order Anura; family Pipidae; genus Hymenochirus; species Hymenochirus boettgeri. The sequence goes on along the minus strand of CM033476.1, from coordinate 72,744,521 downwards.
CTACCTAGTTTGTACCATAACACCTGTATAGGCTGTGATAATTTTGTGGCTTTGATGGAAGTTGGCAACATTGAAAATCGTATAAAGGATGTTTTGTGTTGAGGATGATTGGACAGTCCTGAACTTGTGTCTGTAGACTGCTTGTGCATACTGTATATAAGTTAAATAAGATTCAGATGTGCCCTGGTTATGAAGGGCAGTGTGAAGATGATACGATTATTACAGCTGGAAGCCAATCCTACTTTACTGCACATTCCAGCACTGCTATAGGAGTGAACCCTTCTGTGATCAGAGGAGCACAGCGTATAAGGTCTGTTCCATGTCACACAACTTACTTGGCCTCTGTGCATACAGACATTCCGTGATATGTATGAGCGTGATGTTGTGTAATAGATCCTTTTATTGCACAGTAAGGGATCGTTTACACTGTGCTGGTTTTTGAGCGTTGTAATGTTACAGGAGCCGGAGGCGATAACACAGAGGTATTCATTTTTCTATACAACATTATATGCCCTGTTCCTACCAGTGCATTTCATTGCATATCACTGCAGTAGCGCACAGCTGAATGCAGTTTTACACATTGTGGAGACCAACAGACACTAATACAAGTCAATGGGAGAATATCTCACCTACTGTGTGCTGATGCCTGGTGGCAGCTACAATGCAGATCACGATGTTTCATCATTTGTCCCTGTCTCCTGGTTAGATTTTCATTGCATTTAGTGCCGGACTGGCCCATATATTTAAAGGGGAATCCACCACCCACTCACCCAAAAACATTTGTGAAAACTGCTTAAATTTAAATACAGAGCCAAAGGGACAGTAATAAATGCATTCTATTAAAACAATAGGAGTCTGCTCAGTAGGAGTAAAGGTGGCCATACACACGGAACGATAATGGGTAAATCCGGTCATTCCCCGAGGGGGAATCTGTGTAGGGGCTGTTCCCGACTGATTGGAGTGCTGATGAACAACCGTAGTCAGCACTCCAATCAATTGGGAATGATGGAAAATTTCCATTGGTCTGTATCGGCTCCCTTTACTTTAAGTAGAGGGAGCCGATCCCTCTACTTAAAAAGCGCATTTATGGTAACCCTGTGTACATGGGGTCTGAAAAGGTGGGCTGGAATATTTTTTTTTTAAAGATCTATTAACCCTGTAGTGGGAGGGGGGTAGGGTTGAGAGAGGGGGTGAGGCTGGAGAGCTGGATTATAACATTTTCTATTTTTATGGAAGACAATGAAAAATAAACTACAGGATTATTATTTTTAGTATGGGTGTCACTTAACACTGATTATACTGTATAGGGCAGTGGTGTTGAACCTTAGCACTTCAGATGTTTAGAAATTACAACTCTCCACAACCAAGGGATGCTGGGATTTGTAGTTGCCAAGCATCTGGAGTACCAAGGTATAGGGGGTTACTGCTGTTGTTGCATTGGGGTGGTAATATTTTCTACCCAGGGTTTATACTCGAGTTAAGCAGTTTTATTTGGTTTTCAGATAAAAATATGTTCTTCTGTTCATACTCTGGTCGGTTTATACTCCAGTATATACGGTACAATCAATTTTCATTTTATTTTATTAAAACCCCCAGTTTAGTAATTTTATACACAGAATGCTAAGGGCATATATGGTAATTCAAGTTTAGGCAATGTGGTTAAACAGTGGTATTTAATGTGGTAGTCCAATTAAGGATTCAGGGCTAGGCCACACTTGCACGTTTTAACACCCAATTTGATTGCATGTTAAAAAGCGCACACTAGTGTTGGCGAATTGTTGTGGGCACACTGGGTGCGCTGCGACCCCCACAATCTTTTGCACAATTGTATGTGCTCTGATTGCACAACATTGAACAGTCGCAGCACATGGCAATACACACTAGCGCACCGATACTGCCTGCGTGTGTTTTTCCGTTCTTTTGGGAAGCATTATTGTGTTGCCTCAGCCTAAATGGTTGTAGATAAATCAGCTAACAAATGGCAGCTCCCGTTCTTTTCGATTGCCCTCTGCATCTGGTTGGCTGCAACCCGACCCAACCCAGGAGGTGTGTGTGCTATGTTAAGGGCCCTGTGGAGGCCTGTAACACGTTAGACACGGGCTGCCCTTGTTTGGAACACGGTCTGAATTTTAATTTCAATAAAATAGGAAGTTTTAAAATGTGAAGAGTCCTGACTGTTACCTTTGGAGGAGGGAAGTCTAATGGTGCTGTGGGGGATGTTCTCGCTTGGTTGTAGCAAAAGACTCAGTGATAACAGTAATAAACCATGTACTCCAAAAAGAAAAGTGTTTACATACAGTGTAAAAATTATACATACTGTATGATAAAAATATAATAAATAGCACTGGTATATTCAGCTTCTATATATGAAAAATGGACTTCAATTTCCACCAGCTCTGTTTTTGATCCTAAGTCGCTGAATACAAATCTAGAAGATCGTTACTGTCCTAGAGCGTAACAATAAACGCTTATTACAAGGTCCTTTATTGGATAACTACACAGAATAGCCCTTGTTTTCCACATTGCACCAACTGCACTTTAAACTCTTGAATTGTCATAAATGTGTATTTTTTATTCTTTCTGTGTTTTATTTGATTTCTAGTCTATGTATGAGTTTTTAGATTTGATGATTTTTTTTAGCTGATGATTTATACGTGAATTCCGTTTATGAATTTACTATACTGGGGTTTTTTTTATCAAATGAAAATTAGTTGTATATTATCATCTCTCATGCTTTTTATTGTTTGTTTATCGTTCCCCTAGGGGGACAGAGTGATGTGTATATCCCCAGTGGGCGAGGGACACGTCCAGGTGATAAGCTGTCAATGTTCCTCTTATTTTTATATCCAACTCCAAAAGGGCCCCAAACCATATAGGTATATTAACATAGAGCTGCTCTGAGAAGTTTAGGGTTATGGGGCCCTTTCTACTGGGGTTTAATTAAAGTAGCACTGTGCTTTTTCCAAGAACTTTTGGAATGGTGCTGGTGGGTCCAACACTACATGTCTAATGTTATACTCTAAAAGGGGAAGTATAGGTAAAAACCTACTTATGGTTAGTGATTCCCACACCTAAAATCCTGCTACTTACCTAAATTAAAATCCAAACCTGAAAACTGTAACTCTGTCTCCAACCTACATTCACTAAAACCTAATAATGTATGTGAAATAGAAACTGGACTACTGTTTAAGTCAATGGAAATGTGGAAGGTAATTTTAAGTGTCTCCATCAACTGGTACATGTTTTTAATGAGACATGCAGCTTAACTGGGTAACAGTGCCACCTAGAGGTTAAGAATTATATGGCACTGGGCAAAATAATGGCAAACTTAAAACTTTTGGAGAAAATCGCAGGCTCCAAACGGAAATCTGATTTCAGAAAAACAGTCACAAAAGTCCTGGATGACACACTGCACTAGGGGCTTTGCTAGAATTCCCTGAGTCCCATGGCAAAATACTGGATGGGACCCAACCCTAAAGAATAAAAAAACAACCTTAAAGGGACACTAAATGTTAACTACCTTCCTGGTGGGTCTATAATTCACAGGGAAGTAGGATGGCTTATTCCTGGAAATAATAGAACCCAGGTGATGCAGGGTTAAACTCAGAGCTGATTGGTGTGCTGTCGTATGCCCAAAAGATGACAAGGTAGGGACAGACCAATATTTAGTGGCGTAACAATTACCCCTGTGACCATTGCAAGGGAGGCCTGGGGTTGAAGGGCAAAATTATTGTATTAAACAGCCCATCACGTACTGCTCTGTTTGCACACACATGATCAGGTATACAACTGCCTATATTCACCCAAATTTTTTGTGTGTGCTTTATTTTAAACGGTGCACACAGACCTGCTGAGTTTTGTGCACATGCACAAATTGCACAGCTTAGAGGGAAACCTGATCAAACGGCCATTATACATTGTCTAAAAATGAAAAGGTTTGTGAGTTAACAGACACTTGGGGAATTCACCACTGGGCTGCAATGGAGAGAACTGGGGGTTAAAGTCACGCCTATTAATTTAATTAATTAGCACAAATTTAAAGGGCATGTACACTGAACTTAGTTTAAAAATGTAAACCCCCCCAACCCCACTTTCGCGCTATTCACATGGTTTTAATATACGCTCCTGAACTTCCTTACCTGACCTGGTCCCCACCGCTACCAGCTGCTACTTTCTGGCTGTCAGTTAAGGCGCGACCTGATGTCACGCCCAATCACCTGACAGACGTGACCAGGAAGTGGCTGTCAACGCAGATGTCCCCTGCTCCTGTTTTTGCTCGAAACGAGCTCTAAACAGGAGCAGGGGGCGGCACCTAGATGGTGAGGTACCGAAGAATGAGCAAGTAGTGACCCTTAGATTTACTACTAAGTAGATCGTTGGTCACTTTAGTGAGGGCAGTTTGCTTGGAATGGTTAGAGCGGAAGCCTGACTGGAGGTGGTCAAAGTTAGCAGACAGGTGACTGACCAGATCTGAATAGACATGTCTTTCCAGTAGTTTGGAAGCAAATGGGAGAAGGGAGACAGGCCGGTAGCTGGAAAGAGCGGCCGGGTCGAGGGAGGGTTTTTTAAGTATAGGGGAGACTCATTTTTAAATGAGATGGGGAAAATACCAGTGGTGAGGGACAAGTTAAAGAGAGCGGTTAGGGCTAGTATGAGTGAAGAGGATAGAGGGGGAATAAGATGAGAGGGAATGGGAGCAAGGGGGCAGGTGGTGAGACGTGTCCTGGATAGGAGAGATAAGAGTCCCTGTTCTGTAATAGTGGTGAAGCTTGTTAGGGTGCACAATTAAAGGGATTAACCAATAAAGGGAGGTTAGCCGGTGCAGTGGTAGGAGTTGGAGGCTGTATGGAGGAGGTAGGGTGCATAGGAAAACCATTACGGATATTTTTGATTTTTTTTCTGTGAAATATTAGGCTATTTCATCAGCCGATAAACAGGGCGTAGGCGGAGGAAGGGGCGAATAGAGCAGGGAGTTGAATACTTTAAAGAGCTGTTTGGGGTTATGGGACTGTGGATATGAGTGAAGAGAAGTAGTTTTGTTTGGCTATGGATAAAGCACTTCTGGTCTGGTAGAGGGCACTTTTAAATTCAAGAAAGTCTCTATTTTTTAATAAGTTTCTAATATTTTACTCTTGCGCCAGCGTCGTTCGGCTATACGGGATTGTCTTTTCACCTTTTTTATCTCATCCGTAAGCCATGGTTGTGGGTTCTTGCGACTAAGGCGGTGGATAAGGGAACAACAGAGTCGAGGGCATTGGAAACTGTTGTATGGTAGTGGATGGCTGCAAGGTCAGGGTCAGAGAATGGGGGCATGGAGATAAGTTGTTGGAGGGGGCGAATGGGGGATTACGCAGGTCTCTGCATCTGTACGTTTGGTTGTTAGGGGTTACGGTCGGGACAGATGACACAAGATTATATTTGAGAAGATGAGGAAAGGGAGAGTTGGAGAAGTTAGATACAGAGCAGAGGCAGGTGAAGACCAGATCCAGTGTGTGCCCATTAAAATGGGTCTGAGCAGAGGACCATTGAGTAAGGCCAAGAGAGGAGGTAAGAGAGTGAAGTTTAGTGGCAGGAGAGGTGTTGGTATCGATGGGGATATTGAAATCCCCTAAGATAATTGAGGGGATGTCAGAGGATAGAAAGTGGGACAACCAAGCAGAGAAGTGGTCAAAGAAAATAGTGGTTGGGCCGGGTGGTCGATAAATAACTGCAATCTGTAGGGGCGTGGGAGAGTAAACACGGACTGAGTGGAACTCAAAAGATAGATGGGAGAGGGCTGGTAAGGGTGTGATGGGTATGAAAGTACAGCACTCAGAGAGAAGAATACCAACTCCCCCACCATATTTATTATCGGGGTTGCCCTTTAACCCCTTGTTTGCAGCGGTTGCGCTGGTTAGAGTGCTGCATCGGTTCGGGTACCCGCGGGTCGGGTAACCCACACTGAGTTTGAATTGGTCAGGTTCAACAATTCCAGTCTTCAAAAAAAACCAAAAAACGTTTTATTCCTGTCTATGAAGAGAGAGGTCTGTAATATCCGGAACTGAGAATACATTGTTATCAATCCAAGACAATGTGCAGTGTGTATTGCACCTTACACTAAATCTCACTATGGCAGATAAAGGGCCTTTATCGGGCGAAACGGACGTTCGTACACTTCATGGGTCGGGACCCGCGATCGCACGTGTGTACGAACCTTTACTGTGTTTCTGGCTGGGTAAATATTGAGTTATCAACAGCTCTAATGTACATACAGGATGGCATTGTAGATAGGAATACAGACAGATATGTTGAGTAAAAAAGCAGTTAAAGCTTGAATGACTGAAAAGGCAGGGGTTAAACCTCTGACCTTGGTTTTACTAGCAGAGGACAGAGCCAGCAAAGTAACAATCTACCATAGAACAAAGTAACAAACTTCTATCTGCACCTGGACCTATGCATGAGACCAGAGCAAGACTAGGACCAGGCGAATGGCTGTGCACCGTTCATGCAGCGTTTTCACTAGCGGTTCCAGATGTTTGCTGTTAGGAAAACGTTGCATGCAGCATTTTCCTACCAGCAACGCTGAGTAACCGCTAGTGACAACGCTGCACGAACGGTGCACAGCAATTCGTCTGAATCTAGCCCAAGTGTTTACATAGTAACAGATGACATGTGATTTCATTGGTCTGTGTAAATTCTTCTGGCCACAATGATCTATGGGATGTGGATGATTCTAGTGATGATAATAATCTAGCACTTGATGAGGTTCAGCCAGAACTACAGCAGGTATGTGGACCTCCAGATGATTGCAATTTAAAACTCCCAATCATTGTACAAAAGCAGAGTGCTGACAGGGATTTGTAGTTTTCAAAACAAAGCATGAATATCTACACCCATTTAAAGGTGTAGATATTTCACTGCAGCTCCACCTGCTCCCTACCCATAATCCTCTTTTGTGGTACCTGCTCATTGTAACTTTACTGTCTCCCATTATGTTTAGACAGTGGGTGGAGATTCTGTAAGACAGTTATAAAATCATAGATAGGTAACCAGTAGATTTCCAGATGTCTGAAAACTAGAACTCCCAGCATTCCTTGGCTAGAGTTGTGGTTTTTAAACCATCTGGATAACTACTGGTTACCTATCCCTGTCACAGATCAACAAGAAAATAGATGCAGATAAAGATTTAAAATGAGCTGAGGCCCATGGATAGGTAGAAGTTAGGAACAGTAGAGGCCCATGGGTAGGTAGAAGTTGGGGTCAGTATACTGTAGGCCAATGGGTAGGTAGAAGTTGGGGACAGTAGAGGCCCAAGGGTAGGTAGTAGGGGACAGTAGAGGCCCATGGGTAGGTAGTAGGGAACAGTAGAGGCCTATGGGTAGGTAGTAGGGAACAGGAGAGGCCCATGGGTAGGTAAAAGTTGGGGACAGTATAGGCCAATGGGTAGGTAGAAGTTGGGGACAGTCAAGGCCTATGGGTAGGTAGAAGTTGGGGTCAGTATACTATAGGCCAATGGGTAGGTAGAAGTTGGGGACAGTAGAGGCCCAAGTGTAGGTAGTAGGGGACAGTAGAGGCCCATGGGTAGGTAGTAGGGAACAGTAGAGGCCTATGGGTAGGTAGTAGGGAACAGGAGAGGCCCATGGGTTGGTAAAAGTTGGGGACAGTATAGGCCAATGGGTAGGTGGAAGTTGGGGACAGTATATGCCCATGGGTAGGTAGTAGGGGACAGTAGAGGCCCATGGGTAGGTAGAAGTTGGGGACAGTCAAGGCCTATGGGTAGGTAGAAGTTGGGGACAGTAGAGGCCCATGGGTAGGTAGTAGGGAACAGTAGAAGCCCATGGGTAGGTAAAAGTTGGGGACAGTATAGGCCAATGGGTAGGTAGAAGTTGGGGACAGTATAGACCCATGGGTAGGTAGTAGGGGACAGTAGAGGCCCATGGGTAGGTAGAAGTTGGGGACAGTGCTGAGAAAAGGTTTATCCCAGTGAACCTTGGTCAGAGTTTATTGAATGAGTGAACAATTTGCAGCAAAATTATTCAACTGATACAAAAATATGGAATCTGGCAAGTAGAAAATGAAGTTCACTGTGCAGTGTGCGTGATGGGGCAAAATTTCCACGTAATGTTGAACATTAAAATTATCTTCTAAATGGAAATATAATATAAAACTTTATAAATGAAGGAATCCTTATAGATTTAAGCTAGTAAAAAAAAAAAAAACAGGAATCCTAACAGATCCAAGTGGATTTTCCAAAAATTCATCCCAAATAATCCAAAATAAATCACCCCAACACCATCAGGACCCAAATATTACTTATGGGGGTGGCAAGATTGGATGGATTATCGTTTGTTGGTATTGTGGTCCAATAAAGTGACTGGGAGGTAATAGACGAACACAGGTATAAATGAGAAGTTAAGTTTATGTCAAAATAAAGGACATTCCAGGATACTTATTGCCAACAGATTCTTGTATACATCATTTTTGATTGAGATTGAGTGATCCAGTCAAATCACTAGTGAAACATCTTCAAAACAAAACGCCACGTCCAGTGGATTTTACTTAATACCACAGATATATTATATATTATGACCTTGATAAATGAAAACCTTCACAAATAATATAAAAGACAAAAAGAGAAACCGTGACAGTGGTGGTTTGTAGGTTCTTTGGCTTGGAAAGTCACAGTGATTTGCCATGAACTGCATTTTTTTGAATCCTCACATTAAAATGTTACTCTCTGCATATATCAACCATATGCGCCCAACCTATATACATTATTTATTAGCACTTTCCATGCTTTATCAACATTGATGAGAAACCCAGTGACTGAGGGCTTTTGTTAAAGTATATGGACACAGCCTTAGTGAAAAGCAGAACTTGTTGGAGATGTGGTTGTAAATTCCCAAAATACTAATTTTCAACAACCCGAAATCAAGAAGATCCAACTGGACTACAAAAGAAATATCATACCCCACAAAACATTTTCCTGGAAAGCCTACAAGCAAGAGACATTGAAACCTGGGAAGGCTAAAAATAAGTCACAGTATTTCTGTGCAATGGCAAAATTGAATTGGAGAACCAACCTTTGTCTTGTGTCAAACCAAGGATTCAGTCACCGGAATGGTTCCTTCTGAGTCTGTGGGTTATTTTTGACTTCCTCTGGATCAACAACTAGGCAGGGAATGTGGGTATTGCTGAGTAGGTTGGAGTACATGGAGATGTGTCTTATTCAACCTCTAATATTATACTATCCAAGCTCTATTTATACACAGTAAGAATACAAACAATAAACTAATTTGTTAATAGTCTATATTTCCATGGAGAGTTTAAACCACAGGCACTTATCTGGTGGGAAATAAATAAGGAGTGTTTAGGGGATAACACCAACAAGTAATAATAAACTTGGAAAATAAAAATAATTAAAACCATTTACATTACTGGTAATGGTATATACAGATGATGGGATGTAAAGTTAAAAATGTGTTTTTCTCAAATGTTATTTTTCCTCAGAATAAAAATACATTCTAACCAAACAAGTGCCCAAGGCCTGGTAAACATGGGTCAACCAGGACCCGATTTTCTAAATGTGGGGTCCGGGTCCCACTCCATTGGACACAGAACCCCTCTGTTCTAAAATTCAAGATCCGTAAATCCGAAAACAGAATGAAACTAACAAATTCAAGTCATCTTTATGCCTAACTAGAGATGATCGAATTCACGGAAATCCATTCCACTTTCAGATTCGCAGATTTTTAAGGGAAAAAATGAAAAATCCACAAGCTGACCCAATGAAGTCAATGAGAATTAAAAATCCTGATAACTCAGCCTAAAATGAAGGTATAAATAGCAATGGTAACTTACTGTAAATGGCTCAGGGACCTGGGAAACCATCTGAGGAACACGTATCAATGCCCAAAATCTTTAAAGATAAACATTGTACAGTACCGGAAAGTTTATGGCCTTCCACGTAGTATTTTCATAAATCTAAAATTTCAAAAATAGTTTTGTGGTTCATGAAAATCCAAAATGAAGTCAGAAATCTGCAAAATCCGAGTTCCAATGGATCCATGAAATCTGCTTTGCAACGAGGTTTGGATTCAGGTCCATCTCTATACCTGACCAACAGTCTACTGATTGATAAACCAATTGGGATTTAAAGCAGAACCGCTAATATTTTGGTGCAACTGATCCTCCAGTCCTTGGATTTACCATTATATATAATCTCACCAAAATTTGGCCTGAGAAATTAGTCGGAAATAATGGCTAATTTGCCCAAGATATTGGCTTCTGTGGTAGACATTGGGACAAATTATGAACCTGTAACAGCTCTAACACAAAATGGGAAATGAAAAACATCCACAAATACAATTAGAAACCATTAAAGATAACTATTATAATTTTAACTAACTAAAAATATTGAGGAAGGGGGATAAAAAAAAAGGGGGAGGGGGGGGGGGGAAGAGTCCAAATGGCAATCAGAAAGTAACATTGCATCATTGAATCAACCAGAACTACAGTATATTACCGTATATACTCGAGTATAAGCCGACTCGAATATAAGCCGAGGCACCCATTTTGCCTCAAAATTAGAAAGATGATTGACCCGAGTATAAGCGAGGGTATACAGTAACCCTACCTTTCCACTGTAGATGTTTGGAAACTACAACTCCCAGCATGCTTGGTTGCTGGGAGTTGTAGTTTCCAACCACCTATAGTAAAAAGGTAATGTGGGTGTCTGCGTGGCATACTGCACCCCCAGCCCTCCCCCAGGGGTAATTCTCAATATTATATAGTATCCCCGTACCAACCAGAACTACAGTATATGTATTAATACCAGTAATTCTCATATTATATAGTATCCCCGTACCAACCAGAACTACAGTATATGTATTAATACCAGTAATTCTCAATATTATATAGTATCCCCGTACCAACCAGAACTACAGTATATGTATTAATACCAGTAATTCTCAATATTACATAGTATCCCTGTACCAACCAGAACTACAGTATAAAGAAATTCGAAAATGCACACCAGTCTTGAATTCAAAGAAGTTTAATCACACACGTGACGTTTGGTGCCCTTGGGCGGCATCTTCTGTCTTCCATCCTGTGACACAAGCTCCCCTGAGGCTACCGACCCCGAGAAGTACCCCTGCGGACGCCAAGTGTACCTCTGGTGCCGGTGGCCTCAACAATGTTATCGGCGTCTTGATCCGATGAAACGTCTTCGGGCTAGCAACACCACTGAAGTCGCCGATACCAGGAAGGCTCACTGCGGCCGACACTGAGCTCGCTGGCACCGTTGGCCTCAGCGGAGCCGATGAACTAGTCGCTTCTTTTTTCTTTCTTCTGCCATCTACTGCCATGACTTCTGAGCTCCGCGGAGGATGTTAGCTCTTTATATAGGTTTGCAGAAAACCCTAATCGGTTTCTGATTGGTCAATTATTAATGCTTGGTTTACAAGCTCCTGTCTGAAGCATGTTGCACGCATATCTGTTGTATTCAATTAGATCACTGGACTTGAAGTTTAGTTCTTGAAGACGTTTCGCTAGTCATCCGACTGGCTTTCTTAATTCAAATCATTTGAATTGATAAAGCCAGTCGGATGATTTGCAAAACGTCTTCAAGAACTAAACTTCAAGTCCAGTTGATCTAATGAATACAACAGATATGCCATGACCTGGATGAATGAGAACCTCACAAGCATGTTGCACGCATATTTCAGTGTCAAATAAATTCTTGTTTCACACAGCTACAGTTCTGTGATATTGATTTTACACTTTACCACTTATTTATGGAAGACAGCCCTCTAGTGGCTGAGCTGACAACATGAAACATTATTGCATCCATCTAGTGTTAAAAGGTGCAACTGTTAAAAGATAAAATGGTGAATACAAAGCATCCCCGTACCAACCAGAACTACAGTATATGTATTAATACCAGTAATTCTCAATATTTTCTAGTTTTAGAAACTTATCTAGCCCACTTTTAAAACAAACTAACTTGTCATTACCACATCTGCTGGAAGACAGTTCCACAGTTTTACCGTTCTCACTATATAGAAACCTTTCCTAACCTGAAGATGAAACTTCTTTTCTTCCAACCTTAAAGGTTGTCCACGTGTCCTCTGATATGACCGATTAGGAAACAATGCACCAGAGAGTTTATTGTATGGCCCATTAAATATTTGTAAAGTGATCACATCTCCGCATGAAAACACGGAGAATGAAAACAGCCCTAATATGTCAATCTGCTTGCAAAGTCAAGCCCTCCATTCCCCTTATTTAATGTACTTTTCCTTCTCTGAACTCCTTCCATTTCCAAGATGCTCCTTTCAAATATGGGATTCCAAAACTGCACCGCATATTCCAAATGAGGCCTTACCAGTGCCTTGTAAAGAGGGAGAATAATTTTCTCCCTTGAATTAATTCCCCTCTTAATGCAAGACAATATCTTGTTAGCTCTAGCAGTTGCTACCTGGCATTGTTTTCTAAAGGTAAATCTGTTTTCTACTGTGCTAAGTGAATGCTCTTTTGGAATCTATTCCAAAAGTGATTCACTTAGCACAGTGTTATTTATGGTGTAGGTGGCACAAGGATTGTTGAACCCCAAATGCATCACCTTACATTTATTAACATTGAATCTGCCTGTGCGGCATACCATATTATTATTATTGATTTATATAGTGCCAACATCTTCCATGGCACTTTACAATTACATAGTCATACATTATGTACAGGGTAATACATGTTATACAACGTCATACATATTGCATACACAGGTAATAATAATATGAGTAAACAGAGTGAGGAGGTTTCTTACAGCAATACTGATACAATAGGAGAGGACCCTGCCCAAAGAGCTTACAGACTAGAGGATATGGGGGGTGAGACAAGGTTGCAGGAGTCGGTAGGCTGTAAATAGTTTGGCAGTGGAGTGTGAGAGGCAGGTTGGATCATTGGGTAGTAAGGGGGTAATGTTTAGGACAGGTTATATTCTTGGGTGAAGAGGTGGGTTTTAAGGTTACATTTGAAGGTATTAAGGGATGGTGAATGACACACAGACGGAGGAAGGGAGTTCCAGAGCAGAGGGGCAGCATGAGCAAAGTACTGAATACGGGCATGGGAAGAAGTGACAAGGGTGGATGAGAGGAGGAGATTGTGTGTGGAGCGGAGGTTGCGTCTGGGACTATATCAGTGGATCAGCTCCTAGATATACAATATGGAGGGGCTGTGTTGGATAGTGCTTTATAGGATAGGGTAAGCAGCTTGAACCAGATCCTTTGCGTGATGGGCATCCAGTGGAGTGACTGACAGAAAGGAGAGGCATTAGAGGAGTGAGAAGAGAAAACACGAAATCAATTCATACTCACCGAGATTTCGGTTTCCCAGTCACTTTCATGGCAGCAGTCACCAAAATGGGTTAATCCCCTGTAGGTACCTGGACAGGAAGTTACAAAGAACAAAGGTATAAAGGTACCCTCCCCTAAACATACCTTGTCTTCTTTCCCCAGCTAAACATGCCTTATTCTAGAACCAAATAAAACTTAAAGGGAAGGGCATTTTGGTGACTGCTGCCATGAAAGTGACTGGAACCGAATCTCGGTGAGTATGAATTGTATTTCGTGTTTTCCCAAGTCACTATGGCAGCATCTCACCAAAATGGGAATACCAAAGCTCAAATAATGGAGGGCAAAAAAGTATGCTTAAACACAATTTATTTAGCATCTGCTACTACAGACTGCAGGACTTTACGTCCAAACTTTACATCTTCTTTCGCCAACACATCCATTTTGTAATGGCGAACAAACGTCCTCATAGATGACCACCTTGCCGTCTTGCAGATGAGGTCTTTCGGCGCCCTGGCTTCGGCCGCCCAGGAACATAATATCGCTCTAGTTGAATGTGCTTTTAACCCCTCCGGGATCTTTAAGCCTCTTACTTGATAAGTTCTCCTGATACATGCGACGATCCAACTGCTTATGGTTTTTTTACTCGGGGCCTGGCCTTTCCGATAACCCCCTGGAACCACAAAGAGGTGATCAGTCTTCCTGAAAGTCTCTGTTCTTTCAATATAAATTTTTAGAGCCCGGACTAGGTCTAGACAATGCCATATTCTTTCTTTTTCCGTTTTTGGACTGGGATAGAATGAAGGCAAGACAATCTCTAAGTCAAGATGGAATTCTGTTAATACTTTTGGTAGAAATTGAAAGGCTGGTCTCAATTTGACCCTGTCGTCATAAAATTGTATGTGTGGTTGTTTAACCGACAGTGCTCCAATTTCTCCCACTCGTCAAGCTGAAGTTATCGCTGTTAGAAACACCACCTTAAGGGTCAATAACCACAAGGAAATCTTCTCCAAAGGCTCAAAAGGAGCTTCTGTAAATTCCAAGGTGGTGGTTTGGAAAAATGATTTTGGTCTTGTCCTTATCATGGCTGCAAAGAATCTCCGCACTAAGGGATCATTTGCCCAATCTGTACCTGAGATAGCTGACAGGGCTGAGATTTGGCCCCTCAGAGTACTGATACTTAAGTCCTTTTTAAACCCGGAATACAAGAATTTTACTATCTTGGCTGGAGAGGACTGGAGTGGTAAGAAATTTTCTTTTATGGCAAATTTTGAGAAGAGATTCCATATCTTATAATATTTTTCAGAGGTTGAAGCTTTCCTGGACCTAAGAAGGAACTCTATCATTTCTTCCTGGAAGCCAACACCCCTCAAATTCTCCCTCTCAACTTCCAGGCCACTAACCTCAGATTGTTGTAATCCTGGTATTCTATTGGGCCTTGAGTCAAGAGGTAAGGAATCCTTTCCAACTCTATCTGAGGTTCTGTTGCTAAGGTTAAAAGTAGAGGGTACCATGGTCTCCTTGGCCAATTTGGTAAGATTGCAATTACCTCCGCTCCCTGGGCTTGAATCTTTTGAAGCACCCTCCATATCAGAGGTATTGGCAGAAAGATGTATAGGAGACCTGAGCCCCACTCCTGTTGGAGGGCATCCACCGCCAAGGCCCCAGGACAGGGCACGACTGTAGAAATGTTGGCACTTCTTGTTCTTGTGGTTCGCCATGAGATCTATTGTTGGTTGACCCCAACGTTCTACTAACCTCTCGAATGCTCGAGGATGTAGACTCCATTCCCCTGGCTGAATCTCTTGCCGGCTTAGATAATCTGCCTGAAGATTGTCTCTTCCTGACAGGTGGATAGCTGTTATATGTTGAAGATTTTCTTCCGCCCACTTGAAGATTTTGTCTACCTCCTCGAGAAGCACTCTGCTTTTTGTGCCCCCCTGCTTTCGAATATAAGTTACTGTTGTCGTATTGTCGCTCCTTATGAGGACATGTCGGCCCCTGACCATATCTTGAAATTTGTGTAGAGCCATTCGAAGATTCCCCTTCTCTGTGCCAGTGACCCTGAGCAAAGGTGTCTAGAATAAGAGCCCCCCAGCCGGTCGCTGAGGCATCTGTCGTGATGGACAGGACTTCTGGTTGATCTAGTGGAAACCCCTTTCCCAGATCTCCTGCCTGCACCACCATTCGAGTCCCTGTATATTTCTGCTGGAATACATTATTCTGTTCATATTCTGGTGCAGTATTTTCACCCTTGACAAGAGAAATTGTTGCAGAGATCTATGTGCCACCTGGACCACCTGGTAAGACAGACTGTTGCTGCCATGAGTCCCAGCACTTTCATATTAAGCGCACGTCACCTGTGCTTTTGAATAAGATCTTGTACCGTTCTATAATTTTTGCTGTACGTTTTGACGGTTTGGAACAAAGCTCCGAGATATACCAGTTCCTGACTGGGTATTAAATTGCTCTTTTCTATATTTATAATCCATCCATGTTCCTCGAGGATCTGGATTACTGTTAGTCTCCCTTGTTATATTGTTCAAGAGCAAGAAAACACTTGGAATGTAGAGGAACTTGATTTATTCACACAGAGCACAGGTACATCACACTTTCTCATCCCATGCATTCCCTAGCTTACTTCCTGATACTGCCCCCTTTTCCCAGCTTGCCTCTATGCTTTAAAGAAACAGTATTAATTAAACATGTAGATGTTACATCATCCCTCTTTTTTTTTTTTTTTTTTTTTTTTTTTAAGGTTAAACACAAAACATACAAATAGTAATGAAAAAATAAATGAAAAACGGCATATTAAAATACAGATCAGTTTATATAATGAAGAGCTTATATTTCCTCAATAAGCCTTGGTGGGGGACGTGGTCGGCAGGGGTATCGTCTCCTTGAACATGGTTCATCGTGATCGGAGACTGACCACCACTCCTTGGTGATACTGAAGTATCAGCAGGTACATGGATGCATTCAGGTGATGAACTGGCCCTCCTAATGTTTGAGGAGACTACTCTGACTCCTGTCTGTGCCTGTGTATGTTATTCAGACTGGGGAGAACCTTAAAGTATGAAGCATTCCGGGTTATGCTATGTCCATCTCGCTGTGCCGTAATCATGCTACCTTTCTGGCTATGAACATGGTAAGGCTTGGGATTGTATGCAGAGGTTGTTTTGTTATGCTCTTTTGTAAAACAACCACCCTATCATTTAGACATGCATGGAGGACTGAGCATGACGTCTTTGGTCCGCATATTGTTTCATTTTCTGTTTGGATTGAGAATCTGTTTTCTCTAATAGAAGAGTCACTAGGTGGTGGATTGTGTGCACTAGGGATTTCTGGAAGAAGTGTATGAATTGGCCTGTTAAAGACAAGTTTTGCCAGGAGGACATTAGTGGTTGAGTGAGGAGTGTTTCGGTAATTGCGTAAAAATTTGTACAATGCCTGCTTTAGTGGAATTTGTTCCAGATAAGCAGCCTTAACTCTCTTACCTAGAGTACTCATGAACCGTTCTACAATGCCTAGCTTGTGGCCAGCAAGGAGTTATTTTTTGGTTTTAATCCAAGATGCATGCAAATTGTTGAAACAGATTGTCCATTAAATGGTGGCCCGTTGTCTGTCTTTACCATCTCGGGGTATGCCATATGCTGAAAATATCTGTCCAACGCAGGTAGTATAGTGGTAGCTGATGTGGATGTAATGAAGATATCAGGATATCTTGATATTCATCTACAACAACAAGTAGGTATTGTCCATCGGGTAGAGGACCATAAATGTCCACAGCAATTTCATCCCAAACTGTTAGGGGTAAGGAAGACATATGGAGTGGGTTCAGGTTTGGAAGAATTTGTTACTACTTGGCAAGTGTGGACAGTGCTGTATAGTTTTTTCAAACTATTTTGATCCAAGTTGTGGAAACCAAACTTTTTCTCTGAGAAGTTTCTTAGTGCCAACAATGCCACAATGTCCTTCATGGGCAATATTTACAGTAGTTTGGCGAAGGGCCTCGAGGTACTACTAATTTGGTTCCTTTTGAATGAGATGGTCCTTAGCAAGGGAAAGTTCATCTTTGACAGCTGCAAATGCCTTTAGTTCAGTGATGATTACTTCAGGATCAGGAAAGGTAGCTCTCTGGATTTCATGCCACCTGTTGGTTTCAATTATGTGTATAATGCAGAAGAGTTTTTGTCCCGTTTGGTTGCCTCTATAAACATGTCCAATGTGAGGCTTTGGCACAGCGTGTGCAGCAAACAAAGTTAATATATTCTTCTGCAATAGACTTTGTGGCCTCATCTGAAGTAGTGGGATGTCGTGAAATGTAATCAGCAGGATTGTTATATTTTCCTGGACGATGAATTATTTTGTAGTTATATCCTTGTAGTCGTAAACCCCACCTTTCGATTCGAGCAGGCATTTTTGCTCTTGGATTTCCAAATATGGTAATAAGAGCCAAATGATCAGTAACAATTGTAAATGGTGCTCCATATAAAAATAAGTGGAAGTGTTCACATCCCCAGACAACTGCTAGACTTTCTTTTCTGGCTGAGAATATTTCTTTCTGTAACTGTCAGACTTCTGCTTGCATAAGAAATGCTTGTGGGTTGGGTTTTCTGGTTTATATTGGAAAGAATAGCTCGAGTCCAACTGGACTGGCATCCACAATTAGTTCAGTTCTTAGCGCAGGATCAAAATAAGCCATGATAGTGGCAGAATTAAGTTCTGTTTTGATTGTCTCAAATGATTTTTGGCATGCTGATGACCATTGAAATGCACATCCTTGTTTGGTGAGGTCTCGCAAAGGTGCACTGATAGTGGAGAAGTCCTTGATGTACAAGCACTAGTTGACAAGTACTCCAATCTTTTTGTGGGCCTTGGTAAACTAAAGATTTTCAAATTCACCTTCACATTGATGAGACATTCGTCCATTTTCACCAGCCACACAGACGAATCCTTTTCACTTGAGGAAGCAAATTGAAGACGAACTAAAGTCTTTAGAGGAACAGACATCATTGAAACTGTTTCAGGCCCCACTCCATGGGTTTCTCCATAGTGGCTGTACCTAAACCCAAAGATCCAAACAAAAAGAATTTGTGTAACATGCGTCTTCCAAACACTGCTATACAGAGAGAGAGACACCTCTCTCCAACTCTCAGTGATGTTATTCATCTCCAAATGGAGCCACCGTGTTCTCTAAACTGGATCTCAATAAGGGTTATCACCAACTGGAACTTAGTCCAGAATCCAGATACATAACTACATTTTCCACACATGTTGGTCTGCGAAGATACAAACGACTAACGTTTGGTGTTTGCTCAGCTGCTGAGATTTTTCAAGAAGCAATAAGAAACATTATTCAACATATTCCTAATGCACTCCAATTACAGTGATGACATACTAGTTTTTGGAAAACACAGAATGACCACAACTCTGCCCTACACGCAGTATTTGAGTGCTATCATCCCATCCTCGTCGCCAGTTGTTATGTCTCCCTTGTTATATTGTTCAAGAGCAAGAAAACACTTGGAATGTAGAGGGAACTTGATTTATTCCACAAGGCAACAGTACATCACACTTTCTCATCCATGCTATCCCTAGCTTACTTCCTGATACTGCCCCTTTTCCCAGCTTGCCTCTATGCCTTAAAGAAACAGTATTAATTAAACATGTAGATGTTACAATTACCATCTTGGTATGTTCTGCCGCCTTTTGTCGGCAGACTTGTAAACTGGAAATGTTTTTCCTCGACTGCAAAGCATAGGAATTTTCTGCAACTTGGGTGGATCGGTACATGCAGGTATGCATCCTTTAAGTCGATACTGACTAGCCACGCATTCTTGTACACCGCTTGAATGATCGAGGACAGGGATTCCATTTTGAACCTCTGACCTTTGACATAACTGTTTAAATTTCTTAGGTCCAACACCGGTCTCATAGACCCTGTGGCCTTCTTTAAAAGAAAAAGTCTGGAATAGAAGCCTTTTCGACGTTCTGTTAGTTCAATGGCCTCCTTCATTAGTAACTGGGACACATAATTCCGAATCAGACTCAATCCCTCCTGGGAAGCCGGGAGTCTGAATGGCAGAAATAGATGTTTCCTGGGGTATGATCGGAACTGGATCTTGTAACCCTGTTGCAATATTCTCAACACCCAGGAGTCCGTGATATTTGTGGCCCAGACCCTGGAGAAAATGGATAACCTTCCTCCCACCTTCTCCACCTGGGCCGTCGTCCCCTATGGTTGAGAGGATTGTCCTCCAGAGGGTTTCTTCTGGAACTCGCTGATTGCTTTCCCATCTTCCAGGTGGCCGACCTGTTGGCCTCTTTCCCTGGCCTGAGAATCTCGCCCACGAAAGATTGCTGAACAGTAGAAATTCCCTGTGCTGTTCTTACGTTCGTGACTCACGTACGGAACTCTCTAGATCGGGGCTACTGGTGTACTTCTACTACGATTATCGCCGACATGAACCCCAGTTGCCACAGCGACGAAAGCAGCATACAGAGGTTAGTTTTTGACGTGTTGTCCGCAAACCAAGACCTCAGCCACAACGCTCTCCGAGCTGACAACTGACAGAGCCATTGATTGCGGAAAGTCTGACCAAATCAACCGAGCTTCCGCGAAAAAATCTTTGCCATCTTCATTTCAGAAAGCATTTCTGTCAATTTGGGCGCTTGACGTTTGCTCCTATTGCTTCCTCCATCCTTGGATCCCAAGCTTCATGGCCCTGGATACTGAAGTCATCGCCATGGCCGGCCTGCAGGAAGCTCCAGCTGCTACTAAGCCTTTCTTAAGGAGAATTCCATTCGCTTATCCATTGGGTCTTTGAAAATTGTGCTCATCTTCTACGCGCAGCGTAGTTCTCCGGGCCAACCTTGAAACTGCAGCATCCACTCTCGGAGGAAGACCCAGTTTTTTGCCTCTTCCTCCAGAAACGGATATTTTTTTAGAAATTTCCCAGTAATTGAAAACTTCTTATCCGTTTTTTCCACTCTGCATCTATGATCTCTTTCATAGAGAAATGCAATGGAAAGGTTGCCGCATTCTTTTTTTTATAGACGGGAAAATCATCCGCTGCTGTCGACTTGGGAGTTTCTACTGTCAGTGAAAGGGAATTTCTGACTGCTTTAATTAAAGGTTCAATGACCGATAAATCAAAGTTTGTTTCGAGCGACTGCCCTCCGACCTCTCATCCTCCGAACTCTCCCAGTCTGACTCTACAGACCTCTCCTCTTGTTGTCTCGCCCTTTTTCTGGGCTCCGAGGATTCTAAGCCTTTTGCTACGGCCTGTTGAATAACACCCATCAGCATATCAAATGACTTTTCCGATGTAGAGGGTTTTTGCGATAACTATTTCCACTTCCACATTCTTTGCGGTGTATGAATATCTTGGGTGAAGGTCTTGAGATGAGAGGCTGTAAGAAAAATAATAGCTATCAGAGCCCTACCTCCGAAGACCTGCCACACTCTCTGTATACTCACCCCAGCTTACCTAGATCTTGGGGTGACCTTTGGTAGAGCTACCAGCTTCCAACTGGAGGAGCGACACACAAATGCTAGAAATTACAAAAAAACAAAAGAAATAAGCATGTTAAGTGCTGCACACCACAAAAACCCCAAAGAAATGCCTTACCTCAAGAATAACAGAAAAGGCTTCAGGCAAGAGGCACAGCAAACAGCTTCAGCAGTGAAATAGACAAAAGACCAGCTCCAAACAGCTGAGGAGCAGAGGGAACGAGCGCGCCAAAACTGCAGTTTAAATGCGCTAAGCCCCGCCCCCCCGAACGGGGCAACACAGGCCAGCCACTTCCCAACCAATGGGAGATCGGCACCCCTAAACTCCTCCTTCCGCTGCCGCGAGGACAAATGAAGATATCCCACTGCGGCAACCAATAGCAAGGAGAAGCCGGGATCCAATAGGCCGACATCGCCATATTGGAAGGGGAACCACGTGCAACTCTGCACGGACAGCCCCTACCGCCCGTCACCCGGGCATTCTTCCCCTAGGCACTCCCTGAAGGAGGCGGACACAGGGGAGCATCAGCTCCAGGAGAGAGGGGTGAGGATCTGGGCTGGAACAAAAAGCCTGTGATGGCCGGTAAGCTGCCTGGAAAACCTCCTGTAGCGTCCATGGACAGGAAGGAAAAAAGACAAGGTATGTTTGGGAGGGTACCTTTATACCTTTGTTCTTTGTAACTCCTGTCCAGGTACCTACGGGATTAACCATTTGGTGATGCGCCATGGGAGGGAAATGAGAGCAAGGCAGCAGAGTTGAAGATGGATTCAAGCAGAGCCAGGCAGTTGTATGGTAGACCACACAGGAGTATGTTGCAGTAGTCAAGCCGGGATATGACTAGGGCATGGACTAGGTTTTTGTAGTTCATCGAGAGGAAGGGTCAAATGCGGGAGATGTTTTTGAGTTGGAGCCGACAGGAGTTGGCAAGCAAATTGACATTGGTTTGAAGAGTTTGGATCTAGCGTTTTCCCAGGCGCAGCGAATGTGGTGATTAGGTGTGTTAATATTAATGTAAGACTAGGGAGGGGAACAGATGGAGGGTGGGAAAAGGACAAGTTCAGTCTTGTCCATGTTGAGTTTGAGGAAGCGGGAGGACATAAAGGCAGAGATGGCATTAAGGCAGACGGGGACCTGGGATGTCAGTGTAGGGAGATCAGGGGCAGAGATGTAAATTTGGGTATCGTCCGCATACAGGTGATACTGGAATCCAAATGAACTAATGAGTTGTCCAAGGCCATAGGCATAGATAGAGAAAAGTTGAGGACTGAGTACCGAGCCTTGCAGGACCCCCAAAGGGAGGGGGCGAGGGGTTGAGTTAATTTCAGAGTGGAAAACACTAAAGGTCCTACCAGAGAGATAGGAGGATAGCCAATAAAGTGCAGTGTCCTGGACCTAAGGAGGCCAGGATCTGAAGAAGTAGAGGGTGATCAACAGTATCAAAAGCAGAGGACAGATCAAGAAGAATGAGCAAAGAGTAGCGACCTTTAGATTTAGCATAAGTAGATCATTGGTCACTTTAGTGAGGACAGTTTCCGTGGAGGGTTAGGGCGGAAGCTGACTGGAGGTGGTCAAAGAGAGTTAGCAGAAGGTGACTGACAGATTGCATAGACATGTCTTTCCAGTAGTTGGAAGCAAATGGGAGAAAGGAGAAAGGCCAGTAGCTGGAAAAGAGGGCCGGGTCGAGGGAGGTTTTTTTAGTATAGGGGTACAACGCATGTTAAATGAGGAGGGGAAAATACCAGTGGATAGGGAGAAGTTAAAGAGAGAGTTTAGGGCTGGTATGAAGGAAGAGGAGAGAGGGGGAATAAGATGAGAGGGAATGGGGTCAAGGGGGCAGGTGGTGAGACGTGTCCTGGATAGGAGAGATAAGAGTACCTGTTCTGTAATAGTGGCGAAGCTTGTTAGGGTGCAATTAAAGGGATTAACCAATGAAGGGAGACTAGCCAGTGCAGTGGTAGGAGTTGGAAGCTGTATGGAGGAGGTAGGGTGCATAGAGGAAAACGATTTCGATATTTTTGATTTTTTTGTGAATATGAGGCTATTATCAGCCGATAAAAAGGGTGGAGGCGGAGGCGGAGGAGGTGGCGAACAGAGCAGGGAGATGAATACTTTAAAGAGCTGTTTCAGGATTTGACTGTGTGGATATGAGTGAAGAGAAGTGTTTTTGAGTTTGTAAGTAGAGTAGTAGATGAGTTTCAGTTTGTTTCAAGGCGAGTTAGGGTTTTTTTTTTTTTTTATGAGTTTTAGTTTAGTAGTAAGTTTTGAGTCAGTTTTAGTGTTTGAGTAGTTAAGTAGAGTTACGTTTAGTGTTGTTGGCTAAGGATAAAGCACTTCGGGTCCAGTAGAGGACACTTTTAAATTCAAGAATGTCTCTATTTTTGTTACTCTTGCGCCAGCGATGCTCGGCTATACGGGATTGCCTTTTCAACTTTTTTATCTGATCCGTAAGCCATGGTTGTGGGTTCTTGCGTCTAAGGCAACGGGTGGATAAGGGAGCAACAGAGTCGAGGGCATTGGAAACAGTTGCATGGTAGAGGAAGGCTGCAAGGTCAGGATCAGAGAAGGAGGGCATGGAGAGAAGTTGTTAGAGGGGGCAGAGAGCGAATGGGGGTCGAGATTAGGCAGGTCTCTGCATCTGTATGTTTGTTTGTTAGGGGTTATGGTTGGGACAGATGAAAAGTTTAAATTTGAGAAGAGGATGATCGGACAGAGGAAAGGGAGAGTTGGAGAAGTTAGATACAGAGCACAGGCGGGTAAAGAACAGATCCAGTGTGTGTCCATTACAATGGGTCTGGGCAGGGGACCATTGAGTAAGGCCAAGGGAGGAGGTAAGGGAGAGAAGTTTAGTGGCAGCAGAGAAGTGGTCGAAGAAAATAGTGGTCGGGCTGGGTGATTGATAAATAACCGCAATCAGTAGGGGCGTGGGAGAGTAAACACGGACAGTGGAACTCAAAAGATAGACTGGAGAGGGCTGGTAAGGGCATGATGGGTATGAAAGTACAGCGCTCAGAGAGAAGAATACCAACTCCCCCACCACATTTATTATCGGGCCTAGTGGGGTGGCTGAAGTGAAGACCACCATACGAGAGCGCGGCGGGTGAGACGAGTCAGAGGGTGACAGCCATGTTTCGGTAAGACCAAGAAAAGTAAAGCAGTTAGAGATAAATAGGTCGTGTACATGTGCAAGTTTATTACAAACAGACCGTGCGTTCCACAGGGCCCCAGATATAGGAGCAAGGGGAAGGGAAAGGAGAGGCACATTAGTGATATTGCGTGTGTTTAGGGTACAAATGGATAAAGGAGAGTTACGGTATGGGAGAGGGGTTGCAGTAGACATTAGGGTGGGGATGGGTTGATCACACAGGTGCGGTATGTGAGAGGGGCCGGGATTAGGAGAGATATCACCAGCTGCCAGTAGGAGCAGGAGAGAGAACGAGAGGAGGGGACAGTGGGATTTAAATGGACCAGGCATTTGTCTTGTAGTGGAGGAAGCTGGGGGGTGTTTGACAATGGAAAGGAGTTCATGGTGGGGAAGGAGGGGAGAGGATAGAATGGAGGGTGCGATATGAATGGACTTACCAACAGTGAGGTGATGGAGCTGAGTAGGTAGGTAACCAGGCAGATATGAAGCAAGGTTATATGGAACATGATGATGGGTTAATAATGTAATGGGTTGAATGGTCTGATCCAAATGAGCAGAGTTCAGTGTCAAGGAACTTCAGGTTACTTCTGGGTTAATTCTGATGTTAATTCAGCCCGACACTTAGAAAATGCTGCACTTGGAAAAAGGCTGCAGAATGTGACTCTTAGGGCTAGGCCACACTGAAACGCAAACGCAAACGCAATCGCAATCGCATGCGATTTCATGTGCGATTTTTTTGCGTTTGCGCTTGCGATTTCTTCAATAAGTATAGGAAATCGCATGCGATTGCGATTAAAAATGCAGAACGCAAAACGCAAAGCATCGAAAACGAAAAACCGCGTTTTTTTTGCGTTGCCGCGTTTTCATAATTTTTGAAAAATCGCAATCGCAAACGCAAGCGCAAACGCAAAAAAAATGCAGCAGTGTGGCCTAGCCCTTACAGATATAACTGGCCTGATTACAACTACAATTAGAAATACTGTTCAGCTGGGATGTGGGAGGGGCAAAGGGGAGACAGACAAATTAAATGAAAACAAGTGAGGATCAACAAATGTGAAGTCCCAATTAACTACCAGACAAGACTGAATAAGAAGCAGATCATACCAGGCAAAAATTACAATGAAGCACAGGAAGGGATGCACAGTGGAGGGATGAATAGAATAGTACACAGATCATACCAGGCAAAAATTACAATGAAGCACAGGAAGGGATGCACAGTGGAGTGATGAATAGATAGTACAGCAGATCATACCAGCAAAAATTACAATGAAGCACAGGAAGGGATGCACAGTGGAGGGATGAATAGGATATTACAGCAGATCATACCAGCAAAAATTACAATGAAGCACAGGAAGGGATGCACAGTGGAGTGATGAATAGGATATTACAGCATCATACCAGGCTAAAATTAGTGGGCCTGCTGGGGGTCTTGCCAGTATCCTGGTAGGCCAGTCCGATCCTGCTACATTTACATTGTGCAGTTTGCATGATTGCATCCAGTTGTGTTGTGTTTGCTTTGCTGGTAATGATTGTTTGATTTTCCCAGAGTAGGTTTTTTTTTAAGATAGGGCCCTTCCTGCATTGCAAAGGGCCCCATAGTTCGATAACTTGGCTACTTTTGTTGATTTCCTATATGCAATATAATGTTTGCATCTTTGTCTCACTCTTTAAATTTTTTTTTTTTTTTACTAAAACTTTCCCTTGGCATGTTCCCTTCTCATGGTGCAAGGGGCCTCCCACTCTGTAATCTGTCAGAGAAGAATGTATCCTGACTCTCTGTGTCCCACATAAAAAGGATAAGGAAACATGGGATCAGAGATGAGAAGAATAAGAGCACAGAGGTGAGGTGTGAGGCTTTTATTTCATTCTAATCATTACAAAACTGTTCATGGTGTTTATTGTATCCACATGGATATGTGAGTTGTGGGCTAGAACCAAGCAGGGGAGAAATCCGTTAGATGTTGGGAATACTGTCTGGATGGGGGAGGGAGAGAAGTTTGTAGGAGAATGAACAAGATCTGATTCCTCTTCGCTGCTCCCTGGTAAGTCTTTAGTTTCTTTGTTATAATTTCAGTACAAACGAAAAGGCTAATAAATATATACACAGTATACACTATATGTAATAGCCTAAAACTATTGTTATTTTCACATATTGTCTTGTATATAATATATATTGTATTGTCTAGGTGCTACTGACAAGATTGTTGTATATTTATTTATAGTTAATACATTTGTATACACTTGTACACATGTGTATATATAAGATAAGATAGAGTGTGTGCAGACTGGAGAATACAAGTAAATAAAATACAGAAAACAAGAAATATACCATATACCGTAATCTTCCCTTTAGTATGACATTTCCCCTAAGAATGCGCAGGAATTTCCTGATACAAGTTGTATAAATTATACTTGTTATATTCCCAGGTAAACATTAGAACCACCTTAATATTATCCTATAGTTCACATGTAGAGATGTGCATTAAAAAAGATGTATGTCATCACATGATCACTATGACAGTCAGGGGCGTAACTTCCAGGGAGCAGACCCAGCGACTGAATGGGGGCCCAGGAACAAGGGGTTCCATCCTTCTTACCTTCTCCCAGAGAGCCACTATATATGATGCAGGGCGAGGGGACCCATGATAGTTTTGCAGGGGCCCCAATGATTTCTAGTCACTGATTCCAGTAAAGATCATTTGTCCATAATTTGAAACAACCACTCCAAATAATGTGAACATATATGAATGGGTTCAGACCCACACATCATAATACTGCTACAAGACCTCCTAATGTATAGAATGACAATAGGGATAATAATGTTTTTTGCACAAAAATGACAAAGTGATATTCTCATTGTGTCCAATGTGGCTTTGTTTGTTTGTTTTTTTGCATTGCTGTTCTGTGCATTTCCTATAGTAATGGGATTGGTCTATTATGATCAGTGTGTAGACACCTTTACGTAGCTCATTTTAGCTGTGTACACACTGTACCAATCTGTAAGATTCTGTCTGTCACCTTTGAAAGATGCACAAGCATTCTCCCTATGTAAAGAATAAGGAGATCGCTTGTGATTGCTATACACTGAGGAAATGGTCTGTTTGTAGCAACCATTTCTGTCGTTATTGGAAACGGTTGTTACGGACATACACACATTACCAGTAAATGGATAATCCCGTCGGAACCAAGGAGATGGGTCCTTTATGGGTTCTGTAGTGTAGTGCACCCTAGCCCACCCACAACTGCAGCAGAAATGTACTTACACTCCTTCATTCCCCCGACGTTCTGCTTGCTGAAAGTTGCAAGCAGGGGCCAGACCGGCATCCCCAACTTGGCCGTTGGGGGTGAGCTACACTAGAGAAAAAGCTTTTATAGGTAAGGGGCGAAGAAGCAAAGATGGATGCAGAAGGATGGAGGAAGGGGGTGGACACATGCCAGAGTCTTCCTGGAGGACAAGAAAATAGCAAGGACCGGATGACACAAAGACAGCTCCTACTCTTCACTTTTTGGAACTTTGAACACCCACTGCAGGAGAACCATAAGGAGCAGAGGAGTAAGTTAAAGATTTCTGAACACTACACAGTGGGGCCAGTAATGAGTTAAATTTTAGTTTTGGGGTGGACATGCCCTTTAATGCAGTCTCGCAAATTTTCTTAATTGTTTTACATGTTGTAAAATCACATGCTTTTTGGTAAATAAGCTGCAATTTGTTACAAACAACAAAACAAAACAAACACATAGTACGTCAATCTAATAAATAAAGCTTTATACACACTTAAGATTATTGTCGGGCAGGAGTGGGCAATGGCTGACAATCCTGCATGGCGGTTCCAGTCGGGGAGGGATCACAAAAGCTGCTGATGGATGCACATATTATAGAGTCAGACAAAGTAGTTGGCTTTTGAACGTTTGTAGACCCCTTCATCCGAAAGTACCTAAAATGTTTACCAGGCTTAAGACAAAGACAAAACAGCTTAAAGGACAACAATACTCCCCCCTTCTTCCTCCACCCCCTCTCCCAGGACCTTACCCTTTGGTGAGGATCTGAACTGCTAAGTCCTCATCTCTGGGTCTTTTGCAGTTTTATGTGAGAGGGTCATTTATAAGGGTTTAATTTTCCTTTAAAACTATAATACAATAACAGTATAAAGGAAACTATTCACTCCCATAAAAAGGTGCATATAAAGCTGTCTGCATGCTTACACCCCTCACATTTTGTAAAGATTTTATCATATCTTTTCATGGGACAATACTGAAGATATGACACATTGATACAATGGAAAGTAGTCAGTGTACAGCTTGTATAATAGTGTAAATGTGCTGTCCCCTCAAAATAATGCAACACACAGGGTGACATTAATGTCTTAACCCGCTGGCAAAAAAAGTGAGTACACCCAAGTGAAAAATTTACAAATTGTGCCCAATTAGCCATTTTCCCTCCCCGGTTTCATGTGACTCGCTAGTGTTACAAGGTCTCAGGTGTGAATGGGAGGCAGGTGTGTTAAATTTGGTGTTATCACTCTCTGTTGTATGACACTCTCTAAAACTGGTCACTGGAAGTTGAACATGGCACCTCATGGTAAAGGAAACTGGATCTACATAAAGATGGCCTAGGCTATAGGAAGACTGACAACACCCTGAAACTGAGCTGCAGCGTGGTGGCCAAGAACATACAGCAGTTAACAGGACAGGTTCCACTCAAGAATAGGCCTCATCATGGAAGAACAAAGAAGTCGAGTGTACATACTCAGTTGCCAGCCTGTCAGTGCTCAGACCATACGACACATACTGAATCAAATTGGTCTGTATGGCTGTTGTCCCATAAGGAAGCCTCTTCTATAGATGATGCACAAGAAATGCCTGCAAACAGTTTGCTGAAGACAAGCAGACTAAGGACATGGACTACTGGGATCAAGTCCTTAGTTTCTCCTAAGTTCCTCTTGGTCTCATCAGAATGTACAAGGTTATTTTTGAGTGTTATGGAAAATAACCTTGTACATTCAGTAACCCTCAAAAATACGTTTTGGACCCTTGAAAGTAAGTTTCATTTTCGGATCTTTGGGTTTTTCCTGAGCTCCATAAATCTGAAAATGGAACTAAATTTCCTAGTTCCGGCCATGTCTACACACAAACACATGTATACGGAAACATTGTATTTACACCTTGCACCAATGGGCACACTAGTAATTAATACATTTGTTTTACTTATATATATAAAAAAGATAATCAATGCACATTCCTAGGCCCCATACAATATCATATTATCTGCACACTGGCATACATTATAAACAAAACCCCTTTGTTTATAATGTATGCCAGTGTCAGATATATGATATTGTATGGGGCCTAGGAATGTGCATTGATTATCTTTTCTATGTTTGTATAAATGTTTGACCAGATCAGTAGCACTTCCGTTAAATGTAGTTGTAAATTAGCCTAATTGGAGTGCTTCTACAATCCTTGTATTGTGTGTGTATAATCCATATACACACCTGAGGACTTTAGTTACATTATATACCTTAAATGGTCAGTTCCTAGGATAAAAATCAGGGGGGAAATATGTTATGGGAAGAGACCACCTTCCCTATACTGCAACTTCTCTTAAGGGGCATGTCCACACCCAAAACTACAATTTAACCCACTACTGACCCCACTGTGTAGTGTAATAAAATCCTTACCTTGCATACCAGCTCCAAATGGTTCTCCTGTAATGTCCCTGCAAAGACCAGAAAACTGCCCACCAGGAGCCTGGCCAAGTCCATATAGGACTCCTCCTGTCTCTCCTCCTGGAGAATTATGCCAGGCACACTGCAGCCCTCCCCGCCCCTCCCGTTTCTCCCTCCCCCTATCTCCAATCCCCTTTTTTGTAGGGCTCCCTCTCCCACCCCCAACCGCCATAGTTATTTGCAGAAAAACTCTCCCAATCTGTACTTACATTGCCTGTTTCCCCCCGACATTCTGTCCAGCCGGAAGCCGCGTACGTGATTGGCTGCCTCTCAGCCAATCAAGGACGCGGCTGCTGGTCCGGCCTCCTGCTTGCAATTTCATGCAAGCAGAGGGCCGGGACTGAACGTCGGGGGAAACAGGCAATGTAAGTATAGATCGGGAGAGTTTTTCTGCAAATAACTATACCGTTTTTAGAACGCTACAGAAAAAGTTCTAAAAACAGGTAGACATGCCCTTTAATACACTATGTAACTTATATCTCCTATTGTTATTCAATGCAAGTTTTTTCTAGTATATTAACAACACACCAATAATTCAAATAAGTATCTTTTCCCATAAATTTCTTTGTTGCTTCGATTGTTCCAGTAAGAAACAGAAAAAATATCCCGGTAAATGGAATTTTAATCCTATTACAGAATTAAAGCATTCCGGCACTAACATATCACAGAGCTAAAACATGTTGGAATCCTTTGCAGTTTGAATCCTCACTCTCGGTACTTTCAAGGGTAGGGGCAGTTGTGTGGGTTTGTTTATTATATAATTGCCCTTTAACTACACTGCAATTCAAATTTCCACTATAATAAGGAAGCACAGTCACACACATTTGGCAACATACTCAGTTGTCTTCTTAATTTTTACATCCAGTAAAGGAGATTTATCTGTCCATGTGTGTATGCCTGCACTTGTTTAATAGAGGATGCTGGGAAAGTAGCACAGGAAGAGAGTCACAGTGAAGAGCACAGTTGTGCTGAATGTTAATACTTAATGTATGTAAACGTCTCCCTTTAAACATTTAAAGAATCTAAAGGTTATACTAAAATTCTTGATAAGACAAACCTCCTACACAGCTATTAGGGAGGATGATGTTATTTTCGGTTTGTTACTTGTAAGTCCTGGTACACATCAGTCTATAGCCAACATGGGCAAATAAAGGCCCGGGCCCACATTCGGTCCTTTCAGCAACATTCTTTACCAATTGAAAAATAATATTGATTGTCTCGGGCTGGATAATGGATTAATTTTTATGTTTTTTTTTTATTGCAATATAAAAACGAGGAAATCAAATGGTTAATTAAAATTGATGGAATAGATCTTAAATATTTAACACCTACTAATCTATTAAAATTGATGCTAATTATCCAAAAACATACAATTAACCTAGTATATCAATTTAAAGGTCATGTTCACCCACACACAAACTTACCAGATACACTATCTTACCTTGAAATCCTCCACTGCTCTGTGCCTCCTCCTTTACTGCTTTCTGAGCTTTAAATGAGCTTGCACAGCTGGAAAGCATGCATGCTGTGCAGCTGTCATAAGTCACTGGCTGCAATGCAGAAGTGTTGCAGAGAGTGGGAGGGACCACAAGATTCGAAATCTGGAATCAGGAGTGTAGGAGAGAAAGGGAAACTGGGTTACTCTATCTGCAAAAGTTTGTGTGAGGGGTGAACATGCCCTTTAAACTCTTTCTATAATCAAATTAATGTTGAGCAGAATTGAGAATTGAACCTACTGCTCTGGCCCTTCAAATAGTGCAGGTTTCTCATGCGTCCCGCTGTAAAAATGAATTGCCAACCTACGGTCTCTAGCCTGATATTTCCACTGAAAGACCTACTGATTGATAAATATATTGTCTATCAGCAATAGAGATGGGCAAAACTGGTAAGTTTCTCTCCATTCTCGGATTTGCAGATTTCGGGAAAAACCCAAAGATCCGAAAAAGGAACGTCATTTTGGGACTTCCGACCACTTTTTCGATGATTATTGAATGTACAATGTTAATTTTGAGGATTGTCGAACGTTTGAGGTTATTTTTAAGGCTGCACAATTGCCCATGATTTATTAACATGTCTGGTTATTCTAACCAATCCATTTTAGGTGAATGATAATATCTGCCTGAGCCATCCTAAAGATTGTGCTGGGCAGTCAATTTGGCCTAAAATATCACCTCATCTTTACCAGCCATAAATAGTTAATTTACATTGAATTACCTTATTGGTGATTAGAGCTTCTAGATTAAAGGTTTGTATAAACGTGCACGATGTGTACGAATGGCCGTTTTGGCTGATAATTGTGCCGTGTATGGGCACTTTATTGGTCAAAATGGCTGTTCGGTTGGGTATCATTTCCTGACGGACCGGGTGGATTTCCGAGCGAGCAGCCATTTCAGCCTATAAAGTGCCCATGCACAACACGATTGTCCTCCAAAACGGCCATTCGTACACATCGTGAGTCGCGGGTCGGCACCACAACCTTAAGGCTGAGGCCACTCTATGCCGGACAGAAACATACTGGAAAAGCGTGGGTGCAAGCACGTCTTTCAATCTCGTTCCATCTGCCTGTGCTGTGGTCCGCATGGAATGTGGTTGGCCACATTGCGTGTGCTGCTCTGCGTTCTATTTTTGGAGCGCGCACAATAAACTTTTTTTGCAAATAGCATGTGCTCCAAAAACAGAATGCGACGGGGCCCCCCACATTGACACGCACCGGATCGCAAAATGTGATTGTAAGCGTGTGAGAAATGTGCTAATGTGGCCCTTGTTAATAACGGTCGGTTCGCTATAACAGGAATAAAATAGATTACATGCTCTGACCTAGATCTGGTAAACTGTATTAGCCGCAGTGATTGTAATGGGAATGTCTTTTTATATGGATTTAGGTATGAGATTGAATGAAAAGCTGTGCAGCCGCGCTGTGTGAGACCTGTTAATGATTCAGGATAAGATAAAGGAAGGTGGGTAATGTTTACCCTGTTACGTAGCAGTCCAAGGCCTACACGGAAGGAGATCTCCAGAACCTTCAGGCTGCCTGTTGAATTCCAGGTAAGAAAGGGACGTTTTCCAGAACATAACATCTCAATGTTCCATTTCCACAGGTCTGGTTTCTAATAAAGTTATTGGTGTTTGGAAAGCTGGGCAATGGGAATAAGCTAAAAAGGGGAACCTCAGTCAGTCTTAATAAAGGGTTCATTCAATGGGTTTCCTTATTGAACATTCCGTTTTATTCCTACAGTAAACTTTTTATTTCACCGTTAGAACCAACTATGGATTGTCTTGTTTTCTTTAGCTCTAACATCTCCAGCATTCCAGGCTGCACACAGAATATGTAAACACATCACCAGCTGTAACGTATCCTCCACAGCCACTGTTTCAATACTTCCCCCTACACATTATAACAAGGGCTAAATCATGGGATAGTCAGTTAGTTTTAGCTGTTCATCTCTACTTATGATGGGTAGAAACCTTACTATGGAGGTCTTACTAGTATATTTACATTTACCAGAATTTCCTGGCTGAGCGGAGGATTAGATGAACCTGATTCAGAGAACACGTCTGCAGCCACGGTTTATTTCATAACGCTGAGCCCTCTAATCTCTAAACTCCGTTTTATACTCTATGGGGAAGACGCAATATATTTCGCTATCGCTACCTACGCGCACTCGTTACCGCAATGTGTTAACCGTTAATACATTGAGAAAACGCTAGCGGTAAGTTGTGACCTTTTGCGCATATTTTAAAGTCACCGTTGAAGAACCGTTTATTGTCGCACAAAAAACTATCACAAAAACTGACGCAAACTTTATTGCATCGCTGCTCTAAGAAAGAAACATTTACGACACGGTGCAGGCAATGCAAAACCTTCACTAACGGTTAGCGTGATTTTAACGATTATTTTCTCGTTAGCGCTGGATATTGCATCTTCCTGTATGTGATTAGGGGGTTGCATGGTCATGCTATGAAACAGTGGTTAATTCAGATGTAATATAGGCTTGGAAATAGGGACCACTTCCATGTGTGGCATCTAGGTTAGCAATGCTCCTGTTTGTTCCTCTATCACATTACAGGAAAACCCATTGTTTTTTTGACAGAAATGTTGATATTTATGTTATGGTGCAGAGGAAGGGCCTTTATACACAATTATCTTTCAATTGTTTTTTTTCTGATATTGTTTGTGCTTGTTAAAAATCGTAGGAAGTGTTGTTCGATTGTCTATATTCAACTTATTTATACTTTGATTTCTAATTTACTTTACTTCCCCTTTAATAAAGGAGTGGTCTAAGTGGTGGGTGTGGTGTCCTTTGAGGGTAGCTGGAAACATACATATTGTTGTGTTAATATAGATGTATGTTGTCCTGATGAAGGTTTTCAAGTAACACTGAAACGTTGACTGAATAAAATATATTTGTAATAATAAAGAGGAGTGCTTGGAAATGCTTTATAATTGGATATTTATTTTATGTTACTAAAATATAGCAAACAAACAAATGTACCCAGGCAGCAGGTCCTTACGTCTTTTCAGCAGGCTCAGATTGTGTGAAGGGTTCACCAATTCCCTTATAAACTTCCAAATAGCAACAAATTGTCACACAAGAGCCACAAATAGCATGTGCCAACCGTGATTTATTGAAGATACCAGCGCGACATGTTCCAGACCAGTGTCTGACATGTCTGACATGTGTGAAATATTTATGTGCATTATGCGGAGATTAGAGGGGGTCTATTCCCCTCACATGGTGTGCACATTCCCAACAATACCAAATGAAACATCTAGAGCTAGCAAGATATTAAAGGAGATGTATTCAGAGACACAAGCGCTCTGGTTCAATATCACGCTTCTGTCTCTGGATCAGGATTTACCCATCTGAATGGCTTTATAGAACAATTTATAATCGCCTCCCCCTCGCTCCCCTCCTTCCATACTTGAGTACCCAGGGTGAAGACCTAAACTGCTGGGTCCTCTCCCCTCTGGGTACTCTACAGTATGTCAGTAATACTTGAAGCGTTCTTTCATCCGCCTTCTGACTGCACTCTGTGAAGTGGCCAATGGGAAGAAGCGTTCTGCGAGAAGAGCGTCTTTCCATTGGCCCTATCACAAACTGTCCGTGACCTAAGGATGGAAGAGGAGAGAAGCAGTATTACTGACATTCTGTAAAGGACCCAGAGGTGGGGACCCAGCGGTTTAGGTCCTTACTCTTCAAGTGTGGATCAAAGGTAAGGCGAGTATAAAGGTCCTTTAAAGCCATCTATGAGCTAGCTAGCCACCTGCTGCTCCATTAGTATTTATGCCTCTGATTCTCCCTCTTTCCAAAGCACTGGTGAAGCCTCGTCTAGAATATACAGTGCAGTTTTGAAACAGATGTTTATAGCTATTATGCCGGACATTTATTTTCTGTTGGTCCTCATTTTAGATAATATCAGTTCAACCCATATGACTCAATGAACAGTGAAATGGAAACGGTCGTCATCGTGGCTATTGGTGTCCTAGCCACTATATTTTTGGCTTCCTTCGTGGCACTGGTTGTGGTTTGCAGACAGAGATACTGCAGAACCAAGAATCTACTGACCCATTACAATAACAAGTAAGAATTATTTTATACCAAGTAGTAGGAATTCTTTCCTTGAGGTCCTCTAGTTTCATCCCACAATCATAATGACATACTGGTAGGATGTGTGTTTGAGGTGAAGTACTTAGGCTGGGTACACACCAGCAGAGTTTTGTCCCGATTGACGGATCACTAATAGCAAACACTTGGTCAGAACAAAGGACTGTCGGTCACAACAATAGTGGCCATGGCCGACAGTTTGCGTGACCGATCGTACGGTCCCATTGGGAACTGCACAACCGCCCGCCTGTAAATTACATACAGGCCCGATTGGCCGATACGGATGAACGGGCGACTGAGCTCAGTCGCAGATGCCCTCCCCACCCCCTAAAATACTTCCGGCTGACCGACCGATACACGTCACTATCGGATGGTCTAAAATATCTTTTGGTTTATATCCAGCATTAGACTCTACCTAGTGTATGGTCATCTTTAGATATTACATAGATTAGAGATTTGTCTAAAGACGAACATCTAATCTAATGTCTAAAGACCACATTGTACAAGCAGCGATTTTTATCTTGAGATGTTCCTATCTGACCCATTCATTTTGTCATCTCAAATTGCATTAAGAACGGGCTAGCAGCATTTCTTAGATTGGACATTTGTCTTATGAGAGATTTGACATCTGTCTAATGTGTAAATAGTGTATGGGCACCTTAAGGTGCAATGACATAAATAATATGTAGGGGGAGCAGTAAAGGTCCCTGTCTGCCTTGAAAAGCAAAGCAGAGAAGTGAAGGGACAGCTGGGGGGAGGAGCCAGTAACAAGCACAGTGTGTTATATAGACTTTACTTAGTTTTAGTTATGAAGAAGCCCCCCCCCCCCCCCCCCCAGTAACATGTTCACTATACTTACAGTTAACAAAATGTGGGTAGATAATCAGGGGGGTTGGACAGGGGCGTACCTGCAGTGGCCTGGGCCCCACCTTTTAAACAGCTGATAACGCGTATGAATGAAACATACGGCCGATCAGCTGTTTTTGCTACATCGAGGTTCCGAACGATACATTGGGGGTTATCGCCGAAACTTACATTCGAGGGTTGACGGCAAATTTGAGGGTTACCGAACGATACGTTCGAGGGTTATGGCTGCATTCTAGGGTTATCGTTGAAATGCTAAATTTGAGGTTATGGCTGAAATCGAGGGTTTCATTTCAAGAATTATCGAATTTTCGATAATCAGCAAAAATATGTCAGCGGTTCGGAAAACCGAATGTTCTTAATCAGAAGTTCTAAATGAAGTTCTAAAAATTAACAATGTCTCCCAAATTACTTTCTAATCCCAAACAATAATTGAGGTTGATAAAAACATACGTCCATCTAGTCCAACCTTTACACCCTACTCTTTAACCCTACCTAAAGCTGGCCATACTAGGCAGACATAAGATAGATTTGAGAGATCTATCTAATGTCTAAAGACACATTTTACAAGCAGCGGTTTTTATCTTGAGATGTTCCTATCTGACCCATTTTTTGTGATTTCAAAGTGATTGCATAAAAGAATGGGCTAGCAGTTCTTAGATAGATTGGACATCTGTCTAATGTCTAAATAGTGTATGGGCACCTTAACAGTTGATCCACAGGAATGAAAAAAAAAACCCAGCTAGTATCATCTTTCTACATTTCTCCTTATGGCCCTACATCCCGTTTAGCATGGTGTGATCATGTCCACGTTAGTAGGTACCCCATGAACATTTTCCAAGTCACAAGATCTTGGAAATGAAAAGGGTACAGGAAGGCAACTAAATTAATAAGGGGACTGGGGGATTGAATATGAAGACAGATTGGATAAGTTGAATAAGTCCACTTGTTTGATGATTGCTCAAAATTAGTTTTTTTTTAAACTATGTTACCCTTTAAGGTCCGTACACACGTGCGATCGCGGGGGGGGGTGGGGGGCGCGCCCGATGTGTACGAACACGTTTTGGGCGATAATCGGCCCGTGTGTGGGCACTTTATCAGCCAACAGCCGTTCGCTCGGCGCCGTTGTCCGATCAGCTAAGTTGATCACCTAATGAGCGCCCGTTTTGCCTATAAAGTGCCCATACACGGGTCGATTATCGGCCGAAATGTTCGTTCGTACAACCGTGCGTTGCGGGTCAGGACCCCCAACGCACTGTGTGTACTAACTTTAAGGCATGGCTGCAACAGGATAACAGGTAGGTCACAAGGTTACAAAAGCATGTAATAAACTGTTAAATAGCGGTTGGTGTTGTGGGAAAATAACGACAAGTCACCGTTTTTCTTGTTTTAAGGGTGAACAGTTATACACTTTATCATGTTAGAATACCATTAAATGATCTTATGTTAACATCTGGTCACTTGCCATTTATTTGCACTTTGACATTTGCACATCTAACTCGTTATTTTACGGTGCGGTTTGTAGCCTTTATTAATGGGGGAATGGCCTATGATGGAGACGTAACCTTTATGGTTGGTCGTCTCCTCTTCTTACTTATCTGTAGTTTGGACTCCTCCTCTAAAGCTTGGAGTCATAAAGAAATACTGATAGGTTGTAAGTGTCAATAAAAAATTGCTTTTGCATATGACCATTGCAGCTTTGACTGCAATCTCTCACCAGTGGCATGCAAGGCAATCAGTTGGGGAAACCGGAGTCCCGGAGGAAACCCAGGCACCACAGGGAGATAAACTCCGTTTGCAGATACTTGTTCATGTAGGATACGAACTTGAGACTCATTGCTGCAAAGGCATCAGTGTTACCACTCAGCCAACTGTGCTGCCCAATATTCTTAGTGTAAACACAAATAAGACCTAGTAAATGATGACATCATCAGCTATTTTGCATAAAGGGGTGGAGCTATGACTCTCACTGCACAGTGGTATTGATAGAAGCACAAAGCCTAAAGCTGGCCATACCCAGGCAGATATTAGATAGATTTGAGATATCTATCTAATGTCTAAAGACCACATTGTACAAGCAGCGATTTTTATCTTGAGATGTTCCTATCTGACCCATTCATTTTGTCATCTCAAATTGCATTAAAGAACGGGCTAGGCAGTTCTTAGATTGGACATTTGTCTTATGAGAGATTTGACATCTGTCTAATGTGTAAATAGCGTATGGGCACCTTAAGGTGCAATGACATAAATAATATAGTAGGGGGAGCAGTAAAGGTCCCTGTCTGCCTTGAAAAGCAAAGCAGAGAGATGAATGGGACAGCTGGGGGGAGGAGCCAGTAACAAGCACCAGTGTGTTTATATAGACTTTACTTAGTTTTAGTTACTGAAGAAGCCCCCCCCCCCCGTAACAACATGTTCACTATACTTACAGTAAGTTAACAAAAATGTGGGTAGATAATCAGGGGGGTTGGACAGGGGCGTACCTGCAGTGGCCTGGGCCCCACCCCCCAGCAAGAATGGAGGCCGGGCCCCTGACCCCCTTCCCCTATCCAAGATCCCTACCGTGGTCAGCTGTTTTAAACAGCTGATAGCGTGTATGAATGAAACATACATGCGATCAGCTGTTTTTGCTACATTCGAGGGTTACCGAACGATACATTGGAGGGTTATCGCCGAAACTTACATTCGAGGGTTGATGGCAAATTTGAGGGTTACCGAACGATACGTTCGAGGGTTATGGCTGCATTCTAGGGTTATCGTTGAAATGCTAAATTTGAGGGTTATGGCTGAAATCGAAGGTTATCATTTCAAGAATTATCGAATTTTCGATAATCAGCAAAAATATGTCAGCGAGTTCGGAAAACCGAATGTTCGTAGATCAGGAAGTTCTAAAAATGAAGTTCTAAAAATTAACAATGTCTCCCAAATTACTTTCTAATCCAAACATAATAATTGAGGTTGAATAAAGACATACGTCCATCTAGTCCAACCTTTACACCCTACTCTTTAACCCTACCTAAAGCTGGCCATACGCTAGGCAGACATAAGATAGATTTGAGAGATCTATCTAATGTCTAAAGACTACATTTTACAAGCAGCGGTTTTTATCTTGAGATGTTCCTATCTGACCCATTTATTTTGTGATTTCAAAGTGATTGCATAAAAGAATGGGCTAGGCAGTTCTTAGATAGATTGGACATCTGTCTAATGTCTAAATAGTGTATGGGCACCTTAACAGTTGATCCACAGGAATGAAAAAAAAAACCCAGCTAGTATCATCTTTCTACATTTCTCCTTATGGCCCTACATCCCGTTTAGCATGGTGTGATCATGTCCACGTTAGTAGGTACCCCATGAACATTTTCCAAGTCACAAGATCTTGGAAATGAAAAGGGTACAGAGAAGGGCAACTAAATTATTAAGGGGACTGGGGGGATTGAATATGAAGACAGATTGGATAAGTTGAATAAGTTCAACTTGTTTGATGATTGCTCAAAATTAGTTTTTTTTTTAAACTATAGTTACCCTTTAAGGTCCGTACACACGTGCGATCGCGGGGTGGGGGGCGCCGCACGATGTGTACGAACAAACGTTTTGGGCGATAATCGGCCCGTGTGTGGGCACTTTATCAGCCGAAACAGCCGTTCGCTCGGCGGCCGTTGTCCGATCAGCTAAGTTGATCACCTAATGAGCGCCCGTTTTGCCTATAAAGTGCCCATACACGGGTCGATTATCGGCCGAAATGTTCGTTCGTACACACCGTGCGTTGCGGGTCAGGACCCCCAAACGCACGTGTGTACTAACTTTAAGGCATGGCTGCAACAGGAATAGACAGGTAGGTCCCAAGGTTACAAAAGCATGTAATAAACTGGTAAAAATAGCGGTTGGTGTTGTGGGCAAATAACTGACAAGTCACCCGTTTTCTTGTTTTAAGGGTGAACAGTTATACACTTTATCATGTTTAGAATACCATTAAATGATCTTATGTTAACATCTGGTCACTTGCCATTTATTTGCACTTTGACATTTGCACATCTAACTCGTTATTTTACGGTGCGGTTTGTAGCCTTTATTAATGGGGGAATGGCCTATGATGGAGACGTAACCTTTATGGTTGGTCGTCTCCTCTTCTTACTTATCTGTAGTTTGGACTCCTCCTCCTAAAGCTTGGAGATCATAAAGAAATACTGATAGGTTGTAAGTGTCAATAAAAAATTGCTTTTGCATATGACCATTGCAGACTTTGACTGCAATCTCTCACCAATGTGCATGCAAGGCAATCAGTTGGGGAAACCGGAGTGCCCGGAGGAAACCCAGGCAGCACAGGGAGATAAACTCCGTTTGCAGATGACTTGTTCAGTGTAGGATACGAACTTGAGACTCATTGCTGCAAAGGCATCAGTGTTACCACTCAGCCAACTGTGCTGCCCAAGTATTCTTAGTGTAAACAAACAAATAAGACCTAGTAAATGATGACATCATCAGCTATTTGCATAAAGGGGTGGAGCTATGACTCATCACTGCACAGTTGGTATTGATAGAAGCACAAAGCCTAAAGCTGGCCATACACAGGCAGATATTAGATAGATTTGAGATATCTATCTAATGTCTAAAGACCACATTGTACAAGCAGCGATTTTTATCTTGAGATGTTCCTATCTGACCCATTCATTTTAGATTGGACATTTGTCTTATGAGCGATAACATTAGTCCGATTTTATGTACAATCCGTCGTTTCAGTTGATTGGACGAAAAATTTTATATTTTCCCTATCTTATAATGCGACATTAGATCGTAATATCGATCGTAACTAGGATGAGGAAAGTTTTTTTTAAGTCGATTGTTAAAATGATTGTGGTGTTTTCTGAAGTTCTGGTTAAATGTTAATGTTATGTAACCTCACAATAGACGACATTCAACATTATTCACAAATTAAGGAATGTCGAACAATATGTATGGCACATCTACATTCAATTCACATTGTACATCTGTCTATCAAAGTAAGTACTGTATGGGCACCTAAGCCTGGGTACACACAATGGATTCTTTGTCTCGACCGACCATTGGACACTTGAGACCGGTCTGACAGGTTGAAGGAGTCGGTAACCGTAAAAGTAGCTGCATCCAACAGTTTTCCGCAATCGAGCTAGAGGTCCATAGAGGAAAGCACAATCGCCCGTGGTTTTTCTACTTGTTCCATCGTCCATTTATCTGAACAAACAGTTGTATGTTGGTTGCGACGGCCCCCAAAAAACATCCAGTATTTCGGGCTGATCTACCAATACACTGAAATGTTGCTCAGCCCAAATATCGGTTGGTGTGTACCCAGCTGAAGTAGTTTATGGCCGCCTTACGCTCTTCAAAGCAGGGCCTGATTTAAATAAATAGCATGATTTTAATAGGTAAAGCACAGTAACATGTTCAGTGCTTTATAAGAAAATAGATAAAAATTCAGTAATACAGATTCTTTTTTCTTTTTAAGCCTTCTAGAAAGATCCTGACTTTAGAAGAGGATCTAGCAGTTATATCAACAAAATGAATGATTTGATTTCCAAATAAACATAATTTATTAATAGCGATGAATTACTAATTTACCTTCCATATTCTTTGAAAGGCCAACAGTGGACTTGATTGGAGCAATGGAAACTCAGTCAGAACCATCCGATTTGGAACTGGATGATGTTGTCATAACAAACCCACACATAGAGTCCATCTTGGAGGATGAAGACTGGATTGAAGATGCTTCGTAATTTTAAACATTTCTTTGCAAATTTTATTAAATGATTAAGTATAGATTAATGTTTCATTGGAAAATGTAATTGAGTGCTTGGGAACTTAGCATGCCATCGCTGTACTGTAGGTAGCAAAACATAAAGAGGGAAAAAATGAAACATTAATGGATTGTTTATAGAAATATCGCCCCAGGGAAATAAGGTTTAAGAAACCATTCATATAAAACAAGGTCCGTCCACACATACGTAGGGGGAAATTATCCTTTATTAGTGCCATTTGAGTAGCCTGTCTGTAGTTACTGTACATCTGATGCAACTCGAACAATTTTTGGATAGACCTTGTTTTATTCTGTATGTATTTTTTTTAATTTAGGACAACAAAAGCCTCAGAACACCATTGCATTAGAAGGCAGATCTCCTTGATATAAAACTAGTAATCAGTGTCTCACCTCTCATTTTAATATGTTTGTTGAGAAATGTAACTTTCTAACATGAGGTTTGTGTCTTATTTCCTAGTGTTCCGTTATCGCACAGTGTGGTCACTGACCATTATGTTCTTTACACATGCTCAGTCCTAAGATACTGCAGGAACTTGTTACAGTTTGTCACACCCTCTAGTAGCCTCTAGCCAATCCTTTTACAGGAACAGAATAGGCAAAATTCAGGGATGTGCAACATCTTTAGTTGTTGATGATGATGATATATCTATCCAATTCACAAATATGCTGAATAGCAGTTAAGTAACTGTTGGAGGACTTTTTATTATACATTCCTCTTATAGCCATTGTAAATACCTAAAGCATTGTATTTTAAGTAATATTTTTTTCTTTTCTAGGGGCCTGGTATCACACTGCATCGCAATCCTCAAGGTTTGTTTGTGTAAACATTTCTAGAAAGGAATATGAGAAATATGTAATAAGGAAATGAGGGCTGTAGGGATTCATTAAGAAAAAATATGTGGAGGGGTCACATAAGGAGAGGAGGAACAGGCTAAGGGGTGGGGGATTAATGTCTTTTACACACATTTCCCCCAAAACAAGACACTGGTGCACACCAGAAAGAAAACACACACCAAGTCTTCAAATCAAACAGGAACATTTTACTTGAATAACTTTAACATATCCAGGACTCCCTGACGCGTTTCACGCTTGCTGCTCTTAGCCATAAGATTAAAGTTATTCAATTTGTGTTCACTTGTTTGACTTGGTGTGTGTTTTATTTCCGATGTGCGCCAGTGACTCACTTGGTGGAATGTTTGTGTATTGCACCTGGACCACTGATTGGAAATGGTGAGCTGGTGAATTTCTTATTGTACTATATATGTTCAAGTGGGAGTTGATAA
This sequence comes from Hymenochirus boettgeri, assembly GCA_019447015.1. Classification (NCBI taxonomy): domain Eukaryota; kingdom Metazoa; phylum Chordata; class Amphibia; order Anura; family Pipidae; genus Hymenochirus; species Hymenochirus boettgeri. The sequence goes on along the minus strand of CM033476.1, from coordinate 72,701,261 downwards.
ATCCATATACTCCATCCTAACCTTATTGGACAAACGTATATAGAGACGGGTCTGGGGAATGCCACCTGGATTATGCTCATGTTTAAGTGAGTGTTCATCTTAACAGCCACCTGTACTTATGGATTTTCTATAATACTGTATTTAATCCCTCTCTTTTTTTCTCTTTGGGGCCTATATGAATATAGTTTTGATGTATTTTGTGGCTGGATTAATATATCTTACAAGAGGACTATTTAGTGGAGTTATGTGGAACAATATGAGGAAAGTTAGATGCCAATGTATGAAGTACTCAAACTAGTGAAGTTATACAGTATTCCTAATAAAACGATTTTAATAGGTTATATGGAGAACTAGAGACGTACACAGTCATAGAGGTGTTTGAATAGAATTGTTTCGGTGAGTAGTGGGGTTATGTTGACAGAACAGAAAATTAACATTACTGTAAAATGGATTCTGTACAGATATGTCATACTCTGACAGAGAAGCTGGTTGCTATGACAATGGGATCTGGTGCCAAGATGAAATCCCCTTCCAGTCTCAGTGACGTTATTGTTGTTGCAAAAAGGATCAGTCCAAGGTAAGGATTTTGTTTAATTAGCTAGATAATTGGTCAAACCAAGCACTGTGTCTATAGAAAAAAGGTTAAGTGGAACATTGCGACTAGAGTAAACCAGTAACTTTAACTGCAGTGATTGCCAACAGAACATGTGCGATATTATATGTATTGCTTTATAGAACAAGCTATAAGGTCTGAATACTAAAACCTGACAGTCAACCGACATTATTCACCTTTCATTTCTCACTTAATTATCCTCACCATAAACTATTTTAAGGCCCCCTGCTGTCAATAGCACTGCATGTCGCATAAAAATGTTTCATAATAACACTTCAAAGAGACACTCAAATCTCAGTTGCATCCAATGGGATTTGCGTAACATTGATAAAAATTGACCACAAAGTACATGGACATGGTCAGTACGGACTGAAAATCTCTTGCTGTCGGTGTAGGCTCCTAACATGACTGTTGTCTGTATGGGCACCCAACTTACTGATCCCCAGAGTACTGGAGATTGGCTAGTTTTGCGTGTGCTACGGCATTTAACAACGGCTACAAGCACATTTACATCTCTTAATATGTCCACTGTGTCATCATATATATTTGATCATCATATATTTTTTACATATATACTGGCGCAGTTGATGTTAGTGGGGCACCAATTTATGAATATGGTAACTCACAAAAGTTGTGGTGCAGCAAAATTGTACCACCACACTTTACTGCGGTTGTAAAATGTAACATGGAATCTATATCCTGCAGCATTTTATAAAACAGTTTTACCCTTGAAAAGGTTACAAAAAGGTTCTGCCAAATTCTAAGGAAAAGGTCATCCGATTTATGATATATAGAATATTCCATTTTCTTATTTAATATATTTATTTTAAGTTCTATAAATCCAGTAATACAGCAAATAACTATATAATGACTCTGTAATTCTGTGTAAGGGAAAAGTAATAGTTTCTGGTGTTCTATTCTAGGGTTGATGATGTGGTACGTTCCATGTATCCTCCCCTTGACCCTAAACTGTTGGATGCAAGGTATGTTGATATATTACAGAGCTTCAGTACCTATAAAGTTGGGAAAAAGTTAAGACCCCACTACAGTAAAATGAAATACATTGATTTGAATCTGCAACATCAAATACCTATAAAGTGATTTGTATTACATTTAAGTTGGACAGGAAAAGGCAGGGGCATATGTTTTAATGCTGAAAAATGTGATTATTTTCATTTCCTACAACCTTCCCTAGTGGAGCCAAATTTAAGAGACTAACCCGTGATCATAGTCATTGGACAGAGGTTTTAGGTGGTCCCCACTGATCTTGTTTAGATGACTGCTAGCTTTAACTTTTATTAGCCAGACTGGCCTTCCATAAATAGCATAAACAGACAAACTTTAACAGACAGTACTGCAACCGAAGCATTAAACAGCACAATAGACGGTCCTGGTATTACATGTGTATTTTTTTTTTTTATTAGGTCATAGGTCATTTAGCATCCAAATGCATGAACACTGCATTGTGTATTTGCATTTCCAATCTATTTGAGTGTGTGTGTGTTTGCATTCCTAGCCCTAGGACCAGTCCTATTGCGTTATACTGGCCGTGAGGCCGCCGCCTAAGATTGTTTACACCAAAAAACGCATGAAAAAAACGCAATATATTGCATTATGACCATGAAAGCACTTTTGCAATGCTATTTTATGCATCTGCGGTAGCATTTTTGTGCGTTTTGTTGTGTGCTTTTATTCAGTGCGTTTGGTTAGATGTAATTTAAACACAGTTAGGGTTATTCAATCAAAGTTCGTATCGTTTAAAATTGTGATAATTTTGCCCCAACCAATCAGATGTTAGCTTTCAAATGTGAAATAATATCTGATTGGTTGGGGCAAAATTAGCACCATTTTAAATGTTAAGACCTTTTATTGAATAACCCTGATTGTTTTCGGGCGTTTTTCTTCCTCTTTCAGGGCTATGCCACACTGCTGTGATTTTTCTGCATTTGCGCTTGTTTTTTTCCCCAATCATTGGAATCCCGGCAACGCACCGAAAACATGCGTTTTTGGGTTCAATGTGATTGCGATTTGTTTTTTCCCCCTAATGCACGAGTTACTACAAATGCGATAAAACCTGTTTAGTGTGAATGAAGCCTTGCCCAGTTCTATAAAAATGTTAGGATTTTTTTAGTTTCTAGGTATTATTTTTTATGATATTTTTGTGACTTTAATGAAATGAATAAAGGCAGAAGGTTATAATTTACGAAAGATCGGATCTGCAAAATAATGATCGATACTGATGGTTATTTACTGATACCGCCGGTGTTTTTGTTGTATAACGATCATTACAGATTGTTATCTTATGAAAACGGCCACTTACCTGCAGTTTCCTGTGATTGAAACCAGCCATGTTTCTGGTTCCCATGGTAATCTGATTTGGTAACACAATGACTTATTTAAAGGCTATGTCCACCCCTAAAATAAAAATTTTATATCATGCTCCCCCATGTCCCCCAGCCCCAACCGCATGTTTAGTTTTTTTAAAAAGCACCCCAACTCTTACTTACCTCCCTCGATCCTCCGCCGCACTGCCGGCCCTCTGCTGCGAGAATGCAAGCAGAGGGGCGGGATCGGCAGTCGCGTCTGTGATTGGGGAGAGGCAGCCAATCACGGACGCGGTGCCGGTCATTCAGTGCAGCGGAGGAAAGCGGAGGAGGTGAGAGGTAAGTAAGAGTGTGGAGCTTTTAAAAAAAAAAAAAACATGCGGTTGGGGCGGGGGGGACATGGGGGAGCAGAATATTTAGGGGGTTTTTCGCTAGGGGAGGGATAGAACGGGAGGGAGAGGAGAGGGAGGGGGGGAGAGGGCTGCAGCACGCCATGGCAGGAATCTCCGGGAGGCCAGGTAGCAGGCAGTGTCCTATATGGACCTGCTAGCCTCCCTGGTGGGCAGTTTTTGGAATTGGGGGGGGGGGATACAGGAGAACCAGATGGAGTTGGGATGTGAGGTAAGGATTAAAACTACACTACATGGTTGGGGCGGTCGAGTAGTTGGGTGGGATATAGTTTTGGGGGTGGACATGCCCTTTAAGATGTTGGTAATTTTGACAGTACCGACTAGATAAAAAAAGACAATGGCATATAATTTTTCATTTCCTTGCTTGTTAATGAGATTCTGCACACCAGGCTTATTCAATAAGGCTGGGTACACATCATACAAAACCGGCATTACAGTATATCGGTAGTTTGGCAGAAAATATTGTGAATGCTGGTAAATCGCAGCTGATCATAGGGTCCCCTATAGGATTGCCCAATCAGTTGTGGCAGCCTGTTGGCCATGGCTTCAGTTATTTGCCCCAGCCAACCTCTTGCTAGTGGCGAATGGTCGGCCGGACAAGTATCTTCCTGTGTGCACCTAGCCTAGGAGGTGTTAATTTGCCTCAACCAATCATGATATCTTTTTACTGGTCTAAAGCCTTGTACAACTGTCCGATATGACTGAAGAAGCATGCCCCCGAGCAAGCGCGCAGAATGTCTGTTTCGGAAGATAATCCCATGTATGTGTTTGGTTGGGCGTCGTTTGTCAATCCGCCATGGTGGATTAGCGAAGGATGCCCAACTGAATGCATACACACGTGCGATTATCGGCTGAAACTGATGTTTGTCACGCGTGTCTTGCGATCGGGGGGTCATTCGTTGGGTGCCAGACGTGTGTACAGACCTTACTAGTTAGAAAACATTTGATAAGATCTAATTGCTTGATGTCAGATTAAAAACAGATTAAGGCTTACTGAATAAGCCCACATTTGTTTCATATAATAAACAGCTTGTTTAAGTTTTATGATCATGTTTTTCTGTTCTAGAACTACTGCACTCTTACTCTCGGTAAGTCATCTTGTGCTTGTGACCAAGAATGCCTGTCACCTGACTGTGGGGATGGATTGGATTGATCAATCACTTTCAGCTGCTGAAGATCACCTTGCAGTTCTTCGAGAAGCGGCTCTCGCAACAGAACCTGAAAGGGCAATTAGTGGGGCTGAGAATTTTCTGCAGGAGCAGTCTACAATTTAACCCCCCCCCCAGGCTCAAGTCCTAAGATACTGCAGGAACTTGTTACAGTTTGTCACACACCTCGTAGCCTCTAGCCAATCCTTTTACAGGAACAGAATAGGCAAAATTCAGGGATGTGCAACATCTTTAGTTGTTGATGATGATGATATATCTATCCAATTCACAAATATGCGAATAGCAGTTAAGTAACTGTTGGAGGACTTTTTTATAACATTCCTCTTATAGCCATTTGAATACCTAAAGCATTGTATTTTAAGTAATATTTTTTTCTTTTCTAGGGGCCTGGTATCACACTGCATCGCAATCCTCAAGGTTTGTTTGTGTAAACATTTCTAGAAGGATATGAGAAATATGGAATAAGGAAATGAGGGTGTAGGGATTCATTAAGAAAAAATATGTGGAGGGGTCACATAAGAGAGGAGGAACAGGCTAAGGGGTGGGGGATAATGTCTTTTACACACATTTCCCCCAAAACAAGACACTGGTGCACACAGAAGAAAACACACACCAAGTCTTCAAATCAAACAGGAACATTTTACTTGAATAACTTTAACATATCCAGGACTCCCTGAAGCGTTTCACGCTGTGCTGCTCTTAGCCATAAGATTAAAGTTATTCAATTTGTGTTCACTTGTTTGACTGGTGTGTGTTTTATTTCCGATGTGCGCCAGTGACTCACTTGGTGGAATGTTTGTGTATTGCACCTGGACCACTGATTGGAAATGGTGAGCTGGTGAATTTCTTATTGTACTATATATGTTCAAGTGGGAGTGATAAATCCATATACTCCATCCTAACCTTATTGGACAAAACGTATATAGAGACGGGTCGGGGAATGCCACCTGGATTATGCTCATGTTTAGTGAGTGTTCATCTTAACAGCCACCTGTACTTATGGATTTTCTATAATACTGTATTTAATCCCTCTCTTTTTTTCTCTTGGGGCCTATATGATATAGTTTTGATGTATTTTTGTGGCTGGATTAATATATCTTACAAGAGGACTATTTAGTGGAGTATGTGGAACAATATGAGGAAAGTTAGATGCCAATGTATGAAGTACTCAAACTAGTGAAGTTATACAGTATCCTAATAAAACGATTTTAATAGGTTATATGGAGAACTAGAGACGTACACAGTCATAGAGGTGTTTGAATAGAATTGTTTCGGTGAGTAGTGGGGTTATGTTGACAGAACAGAAAATTAACATTACTGTAAAATGGATTCTGTACAGATATGTCATACTCTGACAGAGAAGCTGGTTGCTAGACAATGGGATCTGGTGCCAAGATGAAACCCTTCAGTCTCAGTGACGTTATGTTGTTGCAAAAAGGATCAGTCCAAGGTAAGGATTTTGTTAATTAGCTAGATAATTGGTCAAACCAAGCACTGTGTCTATAGAAAAAAGGTTAAGTGGAACATTGCGACTAGAGTAAACCAGTAACTTTAACTGCAGTGATTGCCAACAGAAAAGTTGCGATATTATATGTATTGCTTTATAGAACAAGCTATAAGGTCGAATACTAAAACCTGACAGTCAACCGACATTATACACCTTTCATTTCTCACTTAATTATCCTCACCATAAAACTATTTAAGGCCCCCTGCTGTCAATAGCTGCATGTCGCATAAAAATGTTTCATAATAACACTTCAAAGAGACACTCAAATCTCAGTTGCATCCAATGGGATTTGCGTAACATTGAAAAAAGACCACAAAGTACATGGACATGGTCAGTACGGACTGAAAATCTCTTGCTGTGGTGTAGGCTCCTAACCTGAATGTTGTCTGTATGGGCACCAACTTACTGATCCCCAGAGTACTGGAGATTGGCTGTTTTGCGTGTGCTACGGCATTTAACAACGGCTACAAGCACATTTACATCTCTTAATATGTCCACTGTGTCATCATTATATATTTGATCATCATATATTTTTTACATATATACGGGCGCAGTTGATGTTAGTGGGGCACCAATTATGAATATGGTAACTCACAAAAGTTTGTAAAGTATTAGTCGTATATAATGACTCTGTATTTGTGTAAGGAAAAGTATGTTCTGGTGTTCTATTCTAGGGTTGATGATGTGGTACGTTCCATGTATCCTCCCCTTGACCCTAAACTGTTGGATGCAAGGTATGTTGATATATTACAGAGCTTCAGACCTATAAAGTTGGGAAAAAGTTAAGACCCCACTACAGTAAAATGAAATACATTGATTTGAATCTGCAACATCAAATACATATAAGTGATTTGTATTACATTAAGTTGGACAGGAAAAGGCAGGGGCATATGTTTTAATGCTGAAAAATGTGATTATTTTCATTTCCTACAACCTTCCCTAGTGGAGCCAAATTTAAGAGACTAACCCGTGATCATAGTCATGGACAGAGGTTTTAGGTGGTCCCCACTGATCTTGTTTAGATGACTGCTAGCTTTAACTTTTATTAGCCAGACTGGCCTTCCATAATAGCATAAACAGACAAACTTTAACAGCAGTACTGCAACCGAAGCATTAAACAGCACAATAGACGGTCCTGGTATTACATGTGTATTTTTTTTTTTATTAGGTCATAGGTCATTTAGCATCCAAATGCATGAACACTGCATTGTGTATTTGCATTTCCAATCTATTTGAGTGGGTGTGTGTTTGCATTCCTAGCCCTAGGACCAGTCCTATTGCGTTATACTGGCCGTGAGGCCGCCGCCTAAGATTGTTTACACAAAAAAACGCATGAAAAAAACGAATATATTGCATTATGACCATGAAAGCACTTTTGCAATGCTATTTTATGCATCGCGGTAGCATTTTTGTGCGTTTTGTTTGTGGCTTTTATTCAGTGCGTTTGGTTAGATGTAATTTAAACACAGTTAGGTTATTCAATCAAAGTTCGTATCGTTTAAAATTGTGATAATTTTGCCCCAACCATCAGATGTTAGTTTCAAATGTGAAATAATATCTGATTGGTTGGGGAAAATTAGCACCATTTTAAATGTTAAGAACTTTATTGAATAACCCTGATTGTCGGGCTTTTTCTTCCTTTCAGGGCTATGCCACACTGCTGTGATTTTTCTGCATTTGCGCTTGTTTTTTCCCCAATCATTGGATCCCGGCAACGCACCGAAAACATGCGTTTTTGGGTTCAATGTGATTGCGATTGTTTTTTCCCCCTAATGCACGAGTTACTACAAATGCGATAAAAACCTGTTTAGTGTGAATGAAGCCTTGCCCAGTTTATAAAAATGTTAGGATTTTTTTAGTTTCTAGGTATTATTTTTATTATATTTTTGTGACTTTAATGAAATGAATAAAGGCAGAAGGTTATAATTTACGAAAGATCGGATCTGCAAAAATGATCGATACTGATGGTTATTTACTGATACCGCCGGTGTTTTTGTGTTATAACGATCATTACAGATTGTTATCTTATGAAAACGGCCACTTACCTGCAGTTTCCTGTGATTGAAACCAGCCATGTTTCTGGTTCCCATGGTAATCTGATTTGGTAACACAATGACTTATTTAAAGGCTATGCCACCCTAAAATAAAAATTTTATATCATGCTCCCCCATGTCCCCCAGCCCCAACCGCATGTTTAGTTTTTTTAAAAAGCCCCCCAACTCTTACTTACCTCCCCTCGATCCTCGCCGCCATGCCGGCCCTCTGCTTGCGAGAATGCAAGCAGAGGGGCGGGATCGGCAGTCGCGTCTGTGATTGGCTGAGCGGCAGCCAATCACGGACGCGGCTGCCGGTCTTCAGTGCAGCGGAGGAAAGCGGAGAGGTAAGTAAGAGTTTGGGAGCTTTTAAAAAAAAAAAAAACATGCGGTTGGGGGGGGGGACATGGGGGAGCAGAATATTTAGGGGGTTTTTCGCTAGGGGGAGGGATAGTAGAACGGGAGGGAGAGGGAGGGGGGAGAAGGGCTGCAGCACGCATGGCAGGAGGAATCTCCGGGAGGCCAGGTAGCAGGCAGTGTCCTATATGGACCTGCTAGCCTCCTGGTGGGCAGTTTTTGGAACTTTGGGGGGGGGGATACAGGAGAACCAGATGGAGTTGGGATGTGAGGTAAGGATTAAACTACACTACATGGTGGGGCCAGGTAGTTGGGGGGATATAGTTTTTGGGGGTGGACATGCCCTTTAAGATGTTGGTAATTTTGACAGTTACCGACTAGATAAAAAAGACAATGGCATATAATTTTTCATTTCCTTTGCTTGTTAATGAGATTCTGCACACCAGGCTTATTCATAAGGCTGGTACACATCATACAAAACGGCATTACAGTATATGGTAGTTTGGCAGAAAATATTGTGAATGCTGGTAAATCGCAGCTGATCATAGGGTCCCTATAGGATTGCCCAATCAGTTGTGGCAGCCTGTTGGCCATGGCTTCAGTTATTTGCCCCAGCCAACCTCTTGCTAGTGGCGATGGTCGGCCGGACAAGATCTTCCGTGTGCACCTAGCCTAGGAGGTGTTTAATTTGCCTCAACCAATCATGATATCTTTTTACTGGTCTAAAGCCTTGTACAACTGTCCGATATGACTGAAGAAGCATGCCCCCGAGCAAGCGCGCAGAATGTCTGTTTCGAAGATAATCCCATGTATGTGTTTGGTTGGGGTCGTTTGTCAATCCGCCATGGTGGATAGCGAAGGATGCCCAACTGAATGCTACACACGTGCGATTATCGGCTGAAACTGATGTTTGTCACGCGGTGTCTTGCGATCGGGGGGTCATCGTTGGGTGCCAGACGTGTGTACAGACCTTCTAGTTAGAAAACATTTGATAAGATCTATGCTTGATGTCAGATTAAAAACAGATTAAGGCTTACTGAATAAGCCCACATTGTTTCATATATAAACAGCTTGTTTAAGTTTTATGATCATGTTTTTCTGTTCTAGAACTACTGCACTCTTACTCTCGGTAAGTCATCTTGTGCTTGTGACCAAGAATGCCTGTCACCTGACTGTGGGGATGGATTGGATTGATCAATCACTTTCAGCTGCTGAAGATCACCTTGCAGTTCTTCGAGAAGCGGCTCTCGCAACAGAACCTGAAAGGGCAATTAGTGGGGCTGAGAATTTTCTGCAGGAGCAGTCTACAATTTAACCAGTTAAATGAGCTATGACTCCTATTTGGAGGGGTCTTTACACTTACAATATCGAATGCCTACAGCTCTTTCCAACACGCATTTACATTTCACTGAATTTCACTAGACTTAGACAAGCAACATAGAACGCAAGTGTCCAAGCAAAATCTGCAAACAGACGCTTGTCTGGCCAGTCCCATTCAATCATCATTGTGAAATGACTAAATCAAGAGGATGTACTATTTATCTGCAATTCACTGCACAATGGGGATTTGAAATGACTTTCCACCAAGGACCTTTCCCCCGTCTGTGTTGATATGGATGTGTGTCAGGACAAAAGAGAGTAAGATCAGACAATTCTCATCATACTGACATATCCTTTTAAAAACGTTTACCTGCATCTTGTACACCCTTCTTAACCTCGGGCGCATGCTGCCTTCACTCCTCCATACATGTTCATGTATGCTACCAGATTAATAGAAGTGTGCGTAACTTACCAAATAGTGTAATAACCTGCCAGTAGATTTCATATTGATCACAGGGCTTTTGAAATTTCTAAAATTTCCATTTGGTTGAGATACTAAAAAATGGTGATTAAAGGACAACTCCACCCTCATAAGAACATCTTTTAGAAAGAATGGCCTCTTTAAAATATGTTGATATATCATACTTTGTCCTATAATTCATTACTGTATGCCTGTTATGCTTCTGGATGCCTCATGGAAACTGAGCAATTTAGAACCCTGTACTGAGCCTGGGCATGTCAGAGAGGCAGACAGGGATAACATTCAGTCATTGGCTGTGATGTCAACTGTCAAATCCATAACTGACAGTTGCTAACTGTAAGAAACAGGGGCAACAGAACATTGTGCAGGATTTCAGGTTAGATTTATATATTTGAGATTTCAAATTATTACCGTTTAGGGGGGTGATTTACCTGTATGTAAGTTTTCATTTTAGGGCTGGACTTGCCCTTTAGATGTTACAGTATACTGACTGTGGATTAGAGTAGGTTCTTCAGAGGCTGAAGGGAAGGCCAGAAAGTTTCACAATAACGGACTGCAAATTATTAATATCCTGAAGGGATAAACCAGCAGAACACCAATGGCACTAAAAATAGTCTAAATGGGGGAGTGGGAATTATTGGGAGAATGACGTTAGACCAGGGGTGCCCAACCTGCAGTGATCAGGCCACAGGTATAGCTCCGCTCTGACACACCCAGGCCCCGCCACTGGTCCACGCAGACTGTAGTATGGACATAACTGTGTTAGACCAATCATGTTATTCATACCACACCATAAGGTTAAGCAATCGTAATCTATTTTTGAGGTGTGCCTAAACATTTTGGTAGTGGCAGGCCGCGACCAACAGACATTTGCTCGCTCGTAGCAAGCGCTCGGTCGGAATAATCCGGCCATGTGTACCCAGCCTAAGAAAAGTCATACTTCACTCATATATGGTGGTTTTGAAAAGTCTTTTTTAAACCTTTGCATCACAGTGATTTGAAATATTTTCTCTACCAAGGAGCGCTTAAAAAGTGCATGGTAGCATTTCTCAAGAGGAAAGTTTAGCACAACTACATGTGATTTAAAGAAGAAAAGGGAGTATTTTCTTGTTTTAATTACGATAATCAGGCCATCCAGTGATCTCTCTGTGTATAAATAAATGCTTCCAAAGTACTGACTTACTGTTTGCAGGACCCCTAAAAGTGTCTGTTATGGTCTTGCCATTGACTTAGTCCCTGGGTTGATTCAGTCGCTCAGTAGAGTTCTGAGCATGTTTGACCCACCCAACAGCCAATCAGTAGAAATGGCTTAGGGACATTCCAAGGAAGTGGTGCATCTCGGGAAGAAGAAAAACCAGTAGAGAACCCAATATGGCACCTCACTACTGACCACTGCAAAGCATATAGGGAATGAAATATTTTTTTTTTTTTTTTCAGAATGCCTAGATATGTGTAATATAGATAATTTAAACAATACTGATTTTCCCAATGAACTTTCCCTTTAAGGTGGATTATCTTCCAGTGTCATTTTATCTTCCAGTGTCATTTTAGCTCACATGACTACATATTGTTTTGTTATTTTCATTCTCCGTAAAGGTTTTTTTTATATATAAATATGAGCACAATAGAAAATGATTTTAAAACACCCCCTTGTTTTAATTATTCTCTTTACTAATCTACTGGCAGAGGATGATCTACTAAACAAATCATTCTTGATTATTATTTTTTAAACATTCTTGTTACTTATACGTGGTTAATACATAGAAAAAAACACATTATAAAGAGATCCTCACTTCTAAGACTTTTGATAACGTTTCTACTCCAAAGACTTCTGTGACTCGTCTAAAAATCTTACATTAGACCTTTTTTATTAATTGTAAATAGAGACTTTGAGTTAGCCAATTGTTTTACCTACTTATCATTTACTAAATAAATGCCACATGTATCAACTTTTTTCTTCTTTGAAAACACATCCATTTTATATTCACTAAACAAACTAATTGATCAGTAGATGGAAATGATCAGATTTAGTGACATTTCCTACTTAGCAAGAGATCATTTATAGAACATAAATAAAGCTGATAAAAGAATTCCTAACAATATATCTGTGGTATTCAAGAAGATCAACTGGGCTTGAAAATGATCTACCTTTAAGAACTACCTGAATACCAGTTAGATTTGATCTACTTGAATACCACAGATATACATTGTTAGGAATTCTTTCATAAGCTTTATTTATAAAAATGAACAAAATGCTTTCCCAACCCGCAATGCATGATGTATATGCACGGCTGTTTCGCCCAATAATTGTGACGTATATGGGCACTTAGTTGAAGATCCGCCCGGCCAGTTGAGCAATGATCCCCAACCAAATGGCTGTTACACTGACATAGTGCTCATACACGACATGATTATCATCTGAAATGGCCGTGCATGCACATCGTGCGTCGGCTCCCGCAATCGCACGTGCATGAAGCTTAAGGCTGAGTACACACAAGGCAATTTTTCAGGCAAACTGCCCGATATGTTCATGCCATACCGATGTCTGTTGCCCATTCACACCGGATTGGGAGAAAAAGAGATTGGACGCGTCGGTAAATCACCACCAATCATGCGGTTGCCTATGAACCGCACGATCGGTCATGGTGAACTATTGCCCGCGGTGATTTTCTCTGCAACCAACAGTGATTCGTCCCGGCAGATTGCTAGTTAGTGACAAACGGTTGGGTGGGGAGAAAAATTTGCCCGTGTGTACCCAGTATAAAATGTAAATATACACACAAATCTGACACCACTACAAGTTATATGATTGCTTTAAATTTTGGCAAGGAATTACTTGATAATATTGCTTATTTAGAATTTTGGGGAAAAAATGGGAAAAGACCATTGATATTAAAAGCTCTAAAATTTCTAAACACATCAGTAAACTTAATAAGAAATGGGATTACTTTGGTTTACTAAGGCAAAATGATTTACAAGGGAAACTATTCATGCAGTAACTGACTACTCTCTGGCTCCTTCCACAAATCAGTGTCTGGCAAAGGTGAGAAGGGCAGACCGGATGGAGCCAGAAAGTGGTTAGATAAAGGATGTATATAAAATAAATTTTAACAAATCTACTTACTACATTTTTTAAAAAATAAATACCTGCATTTTGAAATGCAGATTCAAGAAGCCTACAAGTTACTAAAAAAATTCAAGGTGACAAATTTTGGCTTAAACCACATCAATATTTGTCTTACAGGAATTCGCAAACACATTCAGGGCTATGTACCGAGAGCCATTATCGGCTATTTGTGTCTTAAAGTTACGTTAGCCGATGTTCCAAGCGTTAACGCGACTTTAAGGCATAACTAACAGCAGTTGTGACGTTACGCAAAAACTGCCGCAACCAATGTGGATAACGTAGTAGTGAGGACACACTACAGCGCACCAAATCATGCACACAATCACGGGCGTTAACGTGATTTCTGTGCGTTCGCACTATTAACAAAGAAAACGCATGCGATTGCACGAAAAAATGCTTAACACAAAACGACACACATGTGCATAGGAAATCGCAGGAATGTTTGCGTTCCCGCGATTTTCATGGGAACGCGACAGAGACACGTGGTATTCCCCGAATTTTATACCTTGGGATAACATACAAATGATACTTATTTTGTAGAGGAAATACAGGAGGACCATAAACTTACCTATTTAGCATTATAATTATAATAGATATTAAACACTTTTTTTAGGAATGTTTTTGCTTGAGTAACAAACTGTCCTGTGTGGGCTGGGCATGAGGGCATCTTAATTTTAATCAGCCCACCTGACCTACTTTCTCACCTCACCTTCACAAGCATCACCTACTTTCCCTTTTATGCCTCGCAGGAAGATTTGGGTGCTGCATTAAAGATGTTTCAGGTAAAAAAGGTCTAGGAACACCTGACCACACCCATAAGTGTTCAGACCCCTCTTAAATATTAACAGGCGGGTTAAAATAACTGTTTTATTCATAACCAAAATTGTTTATAGAAACAAACCTACCATGCCACTAAAATATATAGCAGGGGTCTCCAAATATCTGAAAACTACAACTCCCAGTAATATCATATGGGATAGATCCTTAAGACTATATATATGTTAATATCATATAAGATAGATCCTTAAGACCATATATAAGTTAATATCGTATAAGATAGATCCATAAGACCATATATATGTTAATATCTTATAAGATAGATCCTTAAGACCATATATAAGTTAATATCATATAAGATAGATCCATAAGACCATATGTATGTTAATATCATTGTGCACAATGCATTTAGGTGGTTGCATTTCTTGTGATATTGGCTTTTAATACTTTTTCAGATTCCATGTGTGGACTGGTAACTGTCACTAGATGGCGATGTTTCACTTTGCATAAACATCAGCTTGTACCTTGTACCTACGTTTCACAAGGCGAAATGCTCCACTAGACGTCTGTATTCTGTGATTGCTACAATATGATTTTTCTTTGTGTAGCTTCTACAATAGCACATTCCATGCAATATTGTAATAGTTGATATACCGCATCACTAGACGATATTATAGAATCCATTGTGAATGATTTTGTTTGGCATAGGACAATCCATAATGTAATTTAGCATTATAGGTCCACTTAGCTCATATACAAGACATTCTCGTCTACCCATTCATTCTACACTCTATGTTAATATATATAATGTATAATGTCACCTGGATAGGATACTATCCTTATGGTAATCTTATCACCCCCCTAAACGGTAATAGTTTGAAATCCTGCACAATGTCCTGTTTTCCCCTGTTTCTGCTTCCTGGCTCTTCCAGTTAGCCATTGTCAGTTATAGATTTGACAGTTGACATCACAGTCAATGAGTGAATGTTAATCCCCTGTCTGCCTCTTCTGAGCATGCCCAGGCTCAGTACAGGCTCAGTACAGGTTTCTAAATTGCTCAGTTTCCATGAGGCATCCAGAAGCATAGCAGGCATACAGTAATGAATTCATAGGACAACTCCAACATATATCAACATATTTTAAAGGACAACTCCACTCTAATAAGAACATCTTTTAGAAAGAATGGCCTCTTTAAAATATGTTGTAATCCATAACTGACAGTTACTAACTGGAAGAACCAGGAAGTAGAAACAGGGGAAACAGGACATTGTGCAGGATTTCAGGTTAGACTTACATATTTCAGATTTCAAACTATTAAAATTTAGGGTTTTGGGGGGTTATTTACCTGTTTTCCTTTTAGGGCTGGACTTGCCCTTTAAGAAATAAAATATCCAGATGCACTTGATTAAGTAATTTAATGGAGAACTAAAACCATTTTGAGCATTAACACCCCTCATCCTGAATTCTGTGAACTCTAAGGCCAAGTACCCATGCGACACCTTATCTTCAGGAAAGTGGAAAGGCACAAGTAATTGTTCTTGTAATGTTAAAACCCACAATTAAAAAAATGTTTGCTGGCAGGACAATTTTGCCAAATTATCTGTCCACAGCTGGTGTCACTATGAATCCCGGGTGTATCCAGCCAAAATCTTCCACTTGGTGATCAATCAAGGCTAAAATATTGTCCAGGGTGTACCCTGCTTAAGACTGTCGCTCTTACCCTCCACTCTCTTTAAATCTTTTCAGGGGTTGGTTAAAGATGCATAGTAAATTCTTGTTTGTCTTGCTGGCCAGTCTTAATGCATGAAAATGAAGTTCCCCATCCCAGAAAACCCAGACCTCACAAGCCTTACTTAGCTCCCCATCATTTCTGTACTGAGCTACTTACCTTGCACTCCACTGTCCTCTTCATGGGTCTTCTGTCTTTTCCCTGGCTTCTTGACAGCACAGCTGTCAATCACGGGCATGACGGATTGAGCCATTGAATGACTTCTATTGATTGGGCTGCCTTTTCAGCACACAAGCTTGTACAGCTTTAAGAGGAGGAAGCAACCAGGCAAGAGACCAGTGGATTACAGGTTGAGTATCTCAGTTTGGGAACTCCAGGTAGGTATAGTATAGTATAGTATTTGAGGTTGAATAAAGACATATGTCCATCCAGTCCAACCCATCTAGCAATATCCTCATTTCCTGCCTAACTGTTGATCCAGAGTAAAAAACACCAAATTTATGAAGGGGAAAAAAATTCCTTCCTGACTCCAAGTGGCAATCGGAAATTTCCCTGGATCAACTCTACTTTATGTATCAATACCAGTAACTTGTAACATTCCTTGTTTGCAGAAACTCATCCAGCTTTTTATTAAACTTACCAATGAACCTGCCATCACAACATCCACTGGAAGACAGTTCCATAGCTTTACCGTTCTCACAGTGAAAAACCCTTTCCGAACATGCAGCCTAAAGGGATGTGCTCGTGTCCTCTGACATGCTCTATTGGTGAACAATGCCCCAGATAGTTTATTGTATGGTCCATTAATGTATTTATACACAGTAATCATCTCCCCATGCAAGCGCCTTTTCTCCAGCATACATAATTGTAACTTTTCCAGTCTCTCTTCATATTCAAGCTCCCCCAATCCCCTTATTAATTTTGTTGCCCTTCTCTGAACCCTTTCCATTTTAAAGATGTCCTTTTTGTACACAGGATTCCAGGATTGCACTGCATATTCCAAATGAGGCCTTACCAATGCTTTGTAAAGAGGGAGAATAACATTTTCCTCCCTTGAATCCATACCTCACTTTATACAAGACAATACTATGCTGGCTCTGGCTGTTGCCGCCTGGCACTACTTGCTTCCTTTAAGTTTGTTATCCACCAAAACTCCAAGATCCCTTTCCAACAGGGATTCACTTAACACAGAGCCATTTATAGTATAAGTAGCACAAGGATTTTTATGTCCAAAATGCATCACCTTACATTTATCAACATTGAATCTCATCTACCACTTAGCATCCCAATGTGACAATCTATCTAGATCCCCCTGCAACGATTGCACATCCTCTGAAGTTTTTAATGGTTGACAAGGTTTTGTGTCGTCAGCAAACACAGAAACCTTGCTGATAATACCCACTTCCAAATCATTAATAAATAGATTAAATAGAAGCGGCCCCAACACAGAACCCTGTGGCACCCTACTTAGCACTTTAGTCCATAATGATGAAGCCCCATTAACAACTACTCTTTGCATCCTATTCATTAACCAATTTTCTATCCATGTACAAATGTGTATCTGTTGTATTCAATTAGATCAACTGGACTTGAAGTTTAGTTCTTCTTCGCTAGTCATCCGACTGGCTTTTTCAATTCAGAATGACTTGTACAAGAATCGGTGGCAATTATGTACCCTGGAAAATCCCAATTAGCATATCACATGCAGGTGCTAATTGGGATTTTCCAGGGTACATAATTGCCACAGATTCTTGTATGGGTTGGGAGAAAAATTTGCCCGTGTGTACCCAGTATAAAATGTAAATATACACACAAATCTGACACCACTACAAGTTATATGATTGCTTTAAATTTTGGCAAGGAATTACTTGATAATATTGCTTATTTAGAATTTTGGGGAAAAAATGGGAAAAGACCATTGATATTAAAAGCTCTAAAATTTCTAAACACATCAGTAAACTTAATAAGAAATGGGATTACTTTGGTTTACTAAGGCAAAATGATTTACAAGGGAAACTATTCATGCAGTAACTGACACTCTCTCTGGCTCCTTCCACAAATCAGTGTCTGGCAAAGGTGAGAAGGGCAGACCGGAGGAGCCAGAAGTGGTGTATATAAAGGATTTATATAAATAAATTTTAACAAATCTACTTACTACACTTTTTTTTAAAAAAAATAATACCTGCATTTTAAATGCAGATTCAGAAGCCTACAGTTACTAAAAAAATTCAAGGTGACAAATTTTGGCTTAAACCACATCAATATTTGTCTTACAGGAATTCGCAAACACATTCAGGGCTATGTACCGAGAGCCATTATCGGCTATTTGGTGTCTTAAAGTTACGTTAGCCGATGTTCCAAGCGTTAACGCGACTTTAAGCATAACTAACAGCAGTTTGTGACGTTACGCAAAAACTGCCGCAACCAATGTGGATAACGTAGTAGTGAGGACACACTACACAGCGCACCAAATCATGCACACAATCACGGGCGTTAACGTGATTTCTGTGCGTTCGCGTCACTATTAACAAAGAAAACGCATGCGATTGCACGAAAAATGCTTAACACAAAACGACACACATGTGCATAGGAAATCGCAGGAATGTTTGCGTTCCCGCGATTTTCATGGGAACGCGACAGACACGTGGTATTCCCGAATTTTATACCTTGGGATAACATACAAATGATACTTATTTTGTAGAGGAAATACAGGAGGACCATAAACTTACCTATTTAGCATTATAATTAAATAGATATTAACACTTTTTTAGGAATGTTTTTGCTTGAGTAACAAACTGTCCATTTACTAAAAGGATCTTATTAAATGGCTTTTTTTAAGGACAAAATTATCGATAACTGAAACAACTGTAGTCCTAGTTGTAATGTCGCACTGGGTTAAATTTGAAAGGAGTTTTTCATTTTATCCCCGTACGTGGGTTTCCATATATTGTTAGGTTTTTGTGTGATTAGGAATTTAGATTTCTTTAGGGCATGAATGCTAAAAACAACTGTAAAAACACTGCATACTATGTTCAGCAACATACAAGGAAGCTTGTTTTTAAAAAAATTATTTTGGCAACTAGATGGCAGTAGAGGGGTGTTTCAGTGCTATGGCATAATATAGTAGAGTATTTGAGGTTGAAAAAAGACATATGTCCATCCAGTCCAACCCATCTAGTAATATCCTCATTTCCTGCCTAACTACTGATCCAGAGGAAGGCAAAAAAAAACACCAAATTTATGAAGGGGAAAAAAATTCCTTCCTGACTCCAAGTGGCAATCGGAAATTTCCCTGGATCAACTCTACTTTATAGTATCAATACCATAACTTGTAACATTCCTTGTTTGCAGAAACTCACGCTTTTTATTAAACTGACCAATGAACCGCCATAACAACTCCACTGGAAGACAGTTCCATAGCTTTACCGTTCTCACAGTGACAAACCCTTTCCCAACTCTACTTTATGTATCAATACCAGTAACTTGTAACATTCCTTGTTTGTAGAAACTCATCCAGCTTTTTATTAAACTGACCAATGAACCTGCCATAACAACGTCCACTGGAAGACAGTTCCATAGCTTTACCGTTCTCACACAGTGACAAACCCTTTCCCAACTCTACTTTATGTATCAATACCAGTAACTTGTAACATTCCTTGTTTGTAGAAACTCATCCAGCTTTTTTTAAACTGACCAATGAACCTGCCATAACAACGTCCACTGGAAGACCGTTCCATAGCTTTACCGTTCTCACAGTGACAAACCCTTTCCCAACTCTACTTTATGTATCAATACCAGTAACTTGTAACATTCCTTGTTTGAGAAACTCATCCAGCTTTTTATTAAACTGACCAATGAACCTGCCATAACAACGTCCACTGGAAGACGTTCCATAGCTTTCCGTTCTCACAGTGACAAACCCTTTCCCAACTCTTCTTATGTATCAATACCAGTAACTTGTAACATTCCTTGTTTGAGAAACTCATCCAGCTTTTTATAAACTGACCAATGAACCTGCCATAACAACGTCCACTGGAAGACAGTTTCATAGCTTTACCGTTCTCACAGTGAAAAACCCTTTCCGAACTTGAAGCCTAAACCTGTTTTCTTCAAGCCTTAAGGGATGTCCTCATGTATTCTGACATGCTCTATTGGTGAACAATGCCCCAGATAGTTTACTGTATGGCCCGTTAATGTATTTATACACAGTAATCATATCCCCACGCAAGCGCCTTTCTCCAGCGTACATAATGTAACTTTTCCAGTCTCTCTTCATATTCAAGCTCCCCCAATCCCCTTATTAATTAGAGCAGCCAATGTGACACTCTATCTAGATCCCCCTTGCAACCATGCAACGATTGCACATCCTCTGAAGTTTTTAATGGTCGACAAAGTTTTGTGTCGTCAGCAAACACAGAAACCTTGCTGACAATACCCACTTCCAAATCATTAATAAATAGATTAAATAGAAGCGGCCCCAACACAGAACCCTGTGGCACCCCACTTAGCACTTTAGTCCATAATGATGAAGCCCCATTAACAACTACTCTCTGCATCCTATTCATTAACCAATTTTCTATCCATGTACAAATGTGCCTCCCCAGACCAACATACCTTAGCTTATACATTAGTCGCCTATGGGGGACTGTATCAAAAGCCTTTGCAAAATCCAAGTAAACTACATCTACTGCTATGCCAGAATCTAAATTTCTACTTACTTCTTACTTTTTCCAATCCAGAGGCACACGTCCGGACATGAGGCAATCTGCAAAAATAAACAATGGCCTAGATAAAACTGAACTTAGCTCCCTTAAGCTGGGTACACAAGATGAGAAATTTCAGGCCGATCGACCAATAGTGTATTGGTCAATCGGACCGAAATTATCGCATCCGAATGCTGCCATGTCCGACCGATCGTTTGTCCGAATGGACGATCGGACATGGTGGAAAACCTTGTCTGAACAATCGCGGTAACTGTCGGATGCGGCTGCTTTTGCTGCGACCGACAGTCCTTCCTCCTGGCCGACCGGTTGAAAGTATCGAACGGTCGGTCAGGAGGAAAAATCGCTAGGTGTGTACCTAGCTTAAGGACCTGAGGATTTATTAATATTAACCTTAGTTCTTTCTGTACCATTTACTCGGTTAACCAAAGTTATAAGTAATCACTCATACCTCGAAGCCCAAATCCTATGAACTTTATAAAGTTGTTTGTACACTGCGTGGAGTACGGAGTGGGCAGACAATTATCCCCATATTTGCATATTTGAGTTTCTATTCCAAAGGAAAGTCTTTTTGGCCACGAGACCTCTTATGACCACACTTTTCTGGACACTAGATGTTACCTGGTAACCTGAAGGCTTTGCTGGACACCCATCCAATTTCAAAGGAAGTGTGCCTGAAAAGACTTCCTTCCATCTGCCACAAGGCAAACCACTGACCCCGTGGCTCTTAACATTGGCAAATTCTTTGAGCATCTTCAAGAAACCTTAAGATATTGTTCAGTCTGGGTATGGTATAAAACCTGTGACATGAAACTGTATTTCACAACCTCACCTTGGCAGCAGAGTTTGGTTGTTTCTCACCCAGTCACCTCCGCTACACAGCTGTAGGTGTTTGAGTTAATGACTGCGCTTCAATCTTCATAATAAAATATGATTATCACACCTGTCGGGTAACCCAATTATAGTCCCATGAAATCCCTGACTTCGTGCAAGTGTCCCTAAAAGAATGAAGGAAAGGGCTAATGATACCAAACAGTGATTTGGTTTAGATTTTTCCTCTGTAAGCTCACTTTCCAAATTGAGAAGAATAAAAAGTAAGAATTTTTTTTATTTTATATTTTTTCACTGCACAGTACTGTGAGAATACTGTTAAATGGAATTTGAATTTCACTGCAGAGTTAAGCATTTTCTGTGCAGCAACCCAATGATACATAATGTTTAAGAGCTGATTAAACTATAAATGGGTTATAAGGAATAATTTAGGTTTGGCGATTTGCCTTCTAACTATACCCAATTATGGCAGTTTTAAGTGCTGTACTATTAAGAAACCGGAGACATTTGAAATGTTTACATCATTGCATTTACTACTAAAATTTTCCAAGTACCAGAAAAAAGTAGAAAGCATTGCTTCTATCGCTTTAATGAAAAAAACGTTTGCTATTAGTCACAAACCTGAAACACCCATGATCGATCCTCTGTACTTCCAATTAAAAGAATGGTCGGAATCTTATTTATAAGCAGTTTAAAGGGTATAACCACTCAAAAAATAAAGTTGGGCCATTTAGATTTATTGAAGAACTGGAGGTAGAGGAGCTGTGTCTTACCTCCCGTTCTTCTATGCGCATCGCACTTGCGCATAGAAGACAGAGTCTGTCTGGACCTGCAAACAAACAGGTACATTTCTTACCTTCTCTCCTGTTTTATTGAAGAACGGGAGGTAAGACACAGCTCCAATGTGAGATGGCAAAACAACTGTTTTTGATGCTGAATCTTACAGATTTCATCTCTCAAAGATTGGCACTGTGTGTACCCAGTTTGGGAGTTATTTCACAGGGGGACAGCTCTATTTTTACATTCCAAAAAAAGGCAATGAAAACCATGTAGAAGAAAAATTCTAAATAGAGCTGTTAAAGGGGAACACAATTTAAAAAGTAAATGCACCTAAAAGATAATCTATAATGCATAGCAACTGTCCACGTTGGAATTGGCAACAAAGCAGAGAAATCTTTAATTCTGCAAGTTTCTAGCATGCCCATACTTCTGTGTTCCTAGAGAGTAACAAATGGATTTAGTATTTAAGGGATAGAAACCCGAGCATGTGCAGGGTATAGATAAAAGCTAAAAATTTGCAGGACGCATCTATTTTATGCTGGACATACATTTATTCCAATTACCTGTGACGCTCGCGAAACATTCTGAAAAAAAGCCAAGCCCAGTGTGCAGCCAGGGAATGTTGGGAGTTGTAGTTTTACGAACATCTGTTGGGCATCCCTGGTTTATGGATTTGTTTTTTTCTTAAAACGGAGTGCAACGTTTTTAGACATGAACAAAACATGAAATACCTATGCTATGTATTCATAATTAAAGAGCAAAGTAGACACAGAAATAATCATAAAATTGATGTAAACATTTTATTTTAACTTACTTTGCAAAAAAAAATAAAATAGACAAACTCAAATAAAAAATAATTTCATGGTCCTCTTCTATATCCCTTGACCCCCTCCCCCCCCAATAAGACTACCTGTAAACGTGGGAATCCCAACAGCAGAAGGTAAGGCAAACGTTTAGTTACCTTGACCAGATTGTTTCAATTTGGAAATATGTATTGCTTGACAAATTTGCTACACTGCTCTCATCCTGTCTGCAGCTCTCAGACCTGCACGTGTGTTCATCTGTGCACGTAAAGGATGCCAATTCCCTTCCACTCAGTATGCCCCAATAAACAGCAGGTTAAAGTCAGTAAGTCACTGTGAAGACTAAAATATTGCTGTTTTCTACATTCACAAACTCACATGGAGAGACGTGAACCTGGATTCAATGCAAATTGTATATCCAGTAGGTGGAAGTTTTTCTGTAGCACTATACACGCACATTATATATGTTGCATATATATATATGTGAAAGGGCAGATGAGAGCGTGGGGGTGGCCAATAGCAGACACTGCAGATTTTGCTACCTTAAACATTGCATTGCTGTAGTGTATAAATAAACCATAAACAAATACATACAGAACAATATGAAATTACACAGGAAAAAAAAAAATCATGATAATTGTTAAAAAAAAGGCAATAATACTTCTTCCATCATTTTTTTTCCAGTCTGTTTTCAAGAAAAGAAAAAATAAGTCCTCAAATGTTTGTAGCTAAATGCAATCCACATCAGATTGTTCTCCGAAGAAAACCAATTCCAGGGAAATATTTCACTTCTGCTATAAAAAAATATGAGGTTGGATCCAAGTCACATGGCTAACAGAACCCTGCAGTCTTTGAAACAAGATTCTTGACGAATCAGACAAACTGCTCCATTTTTAGACGGATGCATAACTTTTTTTTCCAGCAGCAAAAGGAAAACTAATGAATTTCTATACATTAAAAAAAGATTTAGGGTGAGTTTCTCTTTGTACAGGGGGAATCAAACCAATAATGCAAAAACGTGCATATTATTTTTGCATGGAGCGAAGCAGAATTTTGAAATGCTTTATTGCACTGCTAATTCATTACAAACAGGAACATATATATATATATATATATATTTATTCATATATATATTTACTTTAATACTGATTTCAAAGCATTTACCCGTTCTAGAAGGACAATGCATTTTAATACAGAACATACCAGGCAGAGAGAAATACACATCTATCAAGACACTCACTGGATGAATGAACCCAGCTCCGTATCACAAATTTGCCTCAAACAAAAAAAGGGAGTGAGAAAAGTAAAATCTAACACACATGATGAATTTCTTATTTTAAAACCCATTTTCAAGTACCGTATCCAGAAGTTTCTAACTTTTCAGAGACATTTCTGAATTTTTGGAACGCAACGCCTGAGAAATGTATACATATCGTCATTCATTGGACAATTCATTTCATATACAGGAAATGTTTAAAAATGACCAGTAATAATAGCCAATTATTATCAAACAATCCACTTTTATCATGAAACAAGCTAACAGGACTAATGGGTGGTTTGCGTTCCTTCACAATAGAACACAACTGAAGTTTTGGTGAGTGAGCAGAGGATACTGTTTTTTTTGTGCAGCAACCCTCTACATTTCTTTACTATGGCCAAGTTAAGGTCGTCTGTGCCTGGTGTATTTATCCTTTAAAGGACAATTCTACTTTTCTTCCTCGCTCTCCTTCTGTCCCATTAAAAGTACCCATGGTGAGGACTTAAACTGCCAAAGTACTCACACATGGCTACAGATAAGCTTACTGAAACTTTCCGTTGGTGGATTTAAGTCCATGGGGCAGAGTTAAGGGTTCGTACACACATGCAATCGTAGGGCCAACCCGATCGTGTACAGGTGTTCGGTCAGGCCTCATTGATGATCTGACCCAGCAGATCATCGAGGACGGACTGCAGACTGAAGGATAGTTGTCCAAAATGCCCATTTGTCGCTTGTGTGCCGGCCCTCGTTTGCTAAATCAGATGTGTGTACGGGCCTTCAGACTGGAGCAGTGAGGGAAAGTATAGTTAAGTATATTTGAAGATAGACACTACACTAATATTAGCGTTGAATTATATCGCTTACGTACCAGTATGTGTAAATTAAAGTATATAGCTTGTAAAATGCACTACGGTAATTTTTTTTCACATTCTATGCATCTACACTAACCCTGTATTAAATTGCCGCAAATGTGTTAAGCCTAATACACACATGCAATCGCAGAGGCCGACAGCCGTTTCAGGCAACAATCGTGTTGTGTAAGGGCACTTTTTTGGCCAAAATGGTTGGGGCTTGTTGATGATCCGCCCAGCAGATGGGACGAGCCTCAATTGAACGTCTGATTCCCCCAACAAAGCACCCATACACAGCGCGATTGTAGGCCGTGCACAAGTGTGTATGCATCTTTAGCATGGGTTTGCCACAATAAACCAGCACTGCACCAGATAATACAGCTCCCCCAATGGAATTGTCTAATTTTAAAGGAAATGTCCACCCATTTTTTCAACTTTCCCCATACAGTAGGTATCCCTCCCCCAGCCCCAACCGCCATATTAGAACTTAGAGAAACTCCCCCGATCTTTACTTACCTTCCCTCTCTCCTCTGCCGCACTGCCTGGCCTTCTGCTTGCAAGGAACTGCAAGCAGTGGGCCGGACCGGCAGCCGCGTCCCTGATTGGCTGAGAGGCAGCCAATCACGGACGCAGCTGCCGGCTGCTCAGAACGTCGGGGGAGAGAGGGAAGGTAAGTAGAGTTCGGGGGAGTCTCTGGAAAAGATAATATTGTGGTTGGGGCTGGAGGAACTAGCACTATTATATCTACAAGGGGATTTACACTAGGGGAAAGGAGAACAAAATGGGAGGGAGAGGGGGGGAGGGAGTGAAGGGCTGCTCTGAGCAAGCCATAAACCTCTGAGGAGGACAGCTCAGAGGCGGAAACAATTTCGCTGGTGGCCAGGCTCCTGGTGGTCAGTTTTTTGGAGTTTAGAGGGACTTTACAGGAGAACCATTTGGAGCTGGGATGTAAGGTAAGGATTTTTATGCACTACAGAGTGGGGCCAGTAGTGGGGGAAATTATAGTTTTGGGGGTGGACATGCCCTTTAAAACTACAACCTAGGTATATTGCCTTGTTCAGTGTTCTAAATGACCTTGGAGGATGTTTAACAAGTTAAATATGCTTTACTGCCACCCCCAAACATGTTGCTGAAGTAGAATAAAAGCTAAAAAGGAGCCCGTGTCATTAGTCTTAATACCAGAACCCTGCAGAATACAACAGATGATTTTAGAACTTATTCAGGGTCACATATATATGTTAACTTTAGTTCTCCTTTAAAGAGATTCTCTTCCAATGGGTTCAAGATTTTTTTTTTTATTATGCCAGTAATCAGTACTTTAGCAATGGGTTAACATCAAATGTATAAACAGGCAAAATTGTTACAGGCTTGGTTCCATAGAATGCACATTTTTAACCTGCAGGGAAGTTTTGTGTTATTGCAGTATATTTACTTTCTAATTTAAAACATGGCCTGTCTATTCAGTTTCACAGCTATTGGTTTTACTCAACAGGGCTGGAAAGTCCCCGAAAAATTGTGTTTTTTTGCACAATAAATTGTGAATTATATATGTAATGTGCTCCTCCATCTTTCTTTGCTGTTGGATAACCTTAAGCGCCTAGAGTAGGGTGTGTGGAGGATTGCACCTTCCAAGTGTCTGGAAATAACTAACATCAGTGTGTTAGAGTGACTCTGGACTCTAGAGTGACTCTGGACTCTACCCTACAGCCCTTTGAGAATGTGTAAATCCCCAGATCGGACCATAGGCTGAATTCTTTTTTTTTTTTTTTTTTTTAAAACTTCATCATCTTTAAATTAACAATATGTATTAATAGGAAGGATCTTATAGATTTGTTGCATATGGTCCTTTACCCAAAAACTGCAATTATAGTTAGAGAGAGTTAGGCTAAAAACATTGTCACTAATGACTCCTCTTCCTCTCCACCGCTAGCATAAGCTACACCAAAGGAGACAGAAAGGAGCTGACCAACCCGGTGTCAAAACTAATTTGCGGTAGTAAAGCATGCAGTTATCTTTTGGCTCCTTTTAAAATAATTTATAACCATAGTTTTAATCAGCAGCTTTGGAAGCTTTAAGATGGGGTAAATTAAGGTTTTAGCCTTGACTTCTCAAGACAAGAAAACCATGATCAAATAAAATGATTACCTATTCAGGACCTTTTTCTCGACATGCAATAAAACAATGATTGTTCTAGAAGTTTACCAATCCCTGTCCTCATCAGCAAACAAATAAATTTAGGCCTATTTTCAATTTGTTTTTTAAATAACACTATGTTGGACCAAGAATATATAAAATTACAGGGATTTAGAGAATTATTAATTACTATGTCAAAATAAGCCTTAAGTTTTAAACAAATTTGATCTTTTTAATCCTAAAAGACACTAAAATAGAAGAATTGACATCCCAGGATATTTCATAGAACCTTAAACATTTTTGAGAAGGGTTCCCTATAAAAATGTATGCGACAATTTAATAGGTATTTTCATTGTATGTAACAAACTCTTTGAATTTACTAGCAGACATGACACAGGTTTAAAATTTAGAACCAACTGTAGAAAGAGTTGGGTGCAAGTTTAAAAGAATATTATAAATCTAAAAAAAATTGCTAGAGATCCCACTTATACAAGAAATGATGCATTGGGCCACTATTATAATTGTTAAATCAGCACTTAAATCCTTTACTTGCAATATAAAATGTTAAAAGCGCTAACTTAAGCCTTTTTTTTGCTTTGTCCCATTGATAATTCCAGAGTACCACCAAACTAAAATATCAGATTTACCTAATTACCCCAAAACCTAGACCTTAAGGTTTAAAATGTTTCCTGATGCTCCTAAAGTATATTTACCAGCACCTAAACCCCTTACTGACTGACAAGTCAGTGAGAGCCATGATGCTGTTGTTACTAGACAAGCAGAGGAGAGGAGAGGGATTGGGTGCTGGGAAGTATACTTAGGAGCATAGGTAACTGTTAATCATAAATCTTAGTTTAGGGATGGACATGCCCTTTAAACAACCTTCCATCAATGCCTTTGGAGCCAGGAACGAAGATAGAAGAAACTTACCTTACACGGAATCCTCAGCAGTCTCACTGACTGGTCCCAACCGCTTTCTAGTCCTAATTAACTATAATGCGCGATATAGTTAATCAGAACTAGGAAGCGGTCAGGAATTTCAGTGTGGAAGCGGAGGGTCGCGTGTAACATAAGTTTGTCCGTACTTCGTTCCTAGATCCATAGGTATTGGTGGAAGGTAAGGCATAGCTCCTTAACCTCCCAGTCTCCAATCAATGCATTAAAGGAATAATT
This sequence comes from Hymenochirus boettgeri, assembly GCA_019447015.1. NCBI lineage: Eukaryota > Metazoa > Chordata > Amphibia > Anura > Pipidae > Hymenochirus > Hymenochirus boettgeri. The sequence continues at coordinate 72,672,864 of CM033476.1, read as the reverse complement.
CACTTTTCCAGTGAACTATTCCTTTAACCCCCATTGACCCAGTGAAACAATAGTCCAAACAAAATAAGTAACAGTTTATTTACCTTTCTATATAGCTTTGACCATTCCCTACCACTGAGAATCTAGCCAGTTATATAGCTGCAGAAAGGTCAATGACAGAGAGGACAAAGGCTAAAGGCTGGTACAGATGAGTGATTTTGCATGCAACCAGCGATAAATGAGAAGCTGCCTGAACAGCCATACTGCCCGATAATGATATCAGTACGGGTGCTCAGTGGATTGTTTGTTAATCCACCAGTTAGGAGCACCAACGATGCCCAACCGAATGGCCGTACGTGTGATTATTGTGCAAAACAGACATTTGAGCAGGCAGGTGTTCATTGCTTGCACGATTGCATGTCTGTACATAGCTTTAGACTTTACCACAGGACTAAGGCAAAATGTGACCATTTTTACTGTGTGCAAAACAATAATCTGAAGTAGATAAATGGGCTTAAGGGCATCATTTAATACATGTTTAGGGTTTCTGGCAATACATTTTTCAGTACAACAATGTCCAATAATGATTATTCATTAGACTGTTGTCCAAAATGAGTTTCACGTATATAGATTTCTCCTGCACTCCCATCAATATCTTGAAGTTACTTTTGCTGGGTGCTGCTATTGTACCTTGGCCATAGGTGTGTGTAGTAATCAAAGCGCACACCAGTCACAAAAAAGATAACATTTCGGCAATCAACAGACGCCCTTATCACACCAAGACTTGTGTTGGATGCCGAAACATCACATGTTAAATAAACACTTCTTTCTTCCAGACCGGTGTGTGGAATTAACTTTATCTTTGAGTACCAAATGAGTTTGGCTATTCCAGGAAAAACATTTTTTACCATCTATAAATTTAGTCGATATCTCTTCTCTCTGCACTTTCTATAAAATTCTAGACACTTCTATAAAACAAGTGTAGCAACAATGATTTCTTTTATTATATTGAAACGATATTGCGCAATACATATGTTCCTGAATGCTGCATGAACAGTAAAAATGAGGTATATCAAAAGGAAATAACTGTACATACATAATCTGACAATTCAATCTTGAGAGTAAATTAATTTTGTTAATTTAAAGCTATTGCCGAGAAACAAACATAGAACTAATTGAATAACCTACAGACATGACCTACTCTGAATACATAAAGTCAATTATGTGATTGTGTGGAGAAATAACCAAATACACTTTAAATAATCTTCACATTTCATCTATAATGTGACCTCAGTTTTTGATCCTGCACCTGAGCTCACAAATTTGATACCAAAGTTTTTAAGACCATGGGCATTTTTATTCTAATCCCCTCCCTCAATGTGGCAATCAAAGAGTCTGGCTGCAAAACATTTATCTCACAAATTAAATGTTTTGGCTGTCCCTGTCCCTCCCTCCCACCTCCCCAAATGCTAACTAATCTTATTTAAAAATTCGATACAGGCCAAACTATCACAACACTTTATATAAACAAAAAAAAAAAAAAAAGTTTGCATTGACAGGGCATAGGTTACATAATTCTCATTACGATTGTGTAGAAACATTCTAATGGCAGTGTTAACAAAATAAAAATACACCATGTTTTTAAAAGACCACTATAGCCAAGTGATACTATTAGCCTCACCTGAAGCTCTGACTACTTGAAGTCTTAACTCTTGAACTACCTGTGTCATTAACTTCAGATAGCAAATTTGTGTACCCTGAGAATTCTGGAGTTGAAGTCCTCATCCTGTGATCCACACCCCCATCAGTGGTAGTGTTAAATGATAATGGCACCCTGTTACCAGATTTAAACTGAGAACCAAATGCTTGTGCAAAGTTCTCTATCTGGCAGGTAGCACGAGGTCTAATATCCTTCTCTGGCTCTAGAGTACTTGCCAGCTCCTGAGGTTGTAGGTGAAAGCCTGAAGTAGACTCTAGGTTTTTCTGACCTTTTTGCCCATTCAATTCCTGAGATGATATCTGGTAGCTGGCAGATGTGTCTAAACTTTTCTGTGGGTCAATCTGATCAGCCAACTCTTGTGAAGGAGTCAACTGTTGATGTGTTGCCTCCAAGGATAGCGAGAAACCAGTTTGGGGGCCTACTACCATACCAAAATGTGACTTTGGTAAGGTAGTTGGCAATACTGATGCTATCGACTGATTGAACCCACAATCGAGTGGAGATGTAGTGTAGATCTGCTTGTCAGAGAACAAATTATGGTTAGTGAGAGATGAAGACAGGCTGACAAACTGTAAACTCGGTCCAAGAGGAAAGGTAGTTGTATGGCTTGTTCTTTCCAAAGCTTGTTGAAGGTATTTTGAGTACTCTTGAAACATGCTGGCCTTGTCACTTTGTGAAGATTGAGAATCTGAACAGACATTTTCCTCCTGAACCATATCACTGCTGTCACCTGCTGTATGCAATTCTATATGATGCTCAGAAATGCTAAAGGGTACATCAGGTGGGCCAACAGATTTGTGAGTGTAATGATCCAAAATACTTTGGAGCACCTCATCAGGAATAACAGACTTGTCTTGACAGTTCTTTATCTCAACATTCAGCGATTGTGAGTCTATAAGAGTAAGTGGGTTGTCTCCATCCATAACACTGGAAACAGCAGATTGAATCACTGACTGCTGGTTTACCATAGGGCCTACATTCACTCCATAGGCATTGTTACTGCTAGACTGCAAATATCGCCTCTTTTTCAGGAATTGCATTGCATCATCATAATTGCTAGTATGACCTTTGTTACCTGAACTGTGAAGGAGGTTCATATGGTCTACACCAGCATTTTCCACCATATCTAATGGGCTATTTGTCTTTTCTGAATGTTTTTGAATAACCATATTGGACGATTGGGCCTCCAACTGAAGGTCATTTTTCTCTGCTTGTTTCCGGCATGCCTTCTTAAAAACTAGTTTTGGCACCTTGGAATTTAAGTCATCCATACCTGTGCCAGAATGTCCACTACTGGAAGACACTAGAGGAACGTCCACTGCGTAATTCTGCATGTTGAGTCCAGCTGTTAAATGAGCCTCATTCATTTTGATGCTTGGCTTCTGGTCCTTGTGCGCTGCGCCATTTCTGGACTTGCCCTTCTTTCGCCCAGAAAAATTTGAATTTCCCTGAGATAAGTCAAAATTACCCGACAAATTATCCAGACTTGATGACCCAGATTCCAAGGATCCTTTATTGATGGTCTCTCCACATGTTCTTTTGTGCTTTAACAACCTATCTGTTCTTGAAAAGTACTGTCGAAAAATAAGAAAACTGGTAAATAACCAATATTAGAAAGTCTCCAGCAAAAACTGAATAAAGCTATAGTCGGAAAATAAAAAAACGGTACACCTATTTCATACTCAATGTCACAGTGCTGTCTTCTGGATTGTGTAAATCCACTGTAAATAAACCCTGAAAGCTCTAAATGTCTGTACTAAATAAATGTTCAACCAATCACCTTAATTCTAATGTGAAACATATTCAGTTAACGGGTATCTACCGTATATACTCGAGTATAACCGTCCCGAGTATAAACTGAGGTACCTAGTTTTAGCTAAAAAAAGAAGGAAACCACATTGACTCGAGTAAACCGAGGGGGTAGTATTTGCCACTAAAGATGTTTGGAAACTACAACTCCCAGCATGCTTTATTGCTGGAGTTGTAGTTTTCAAACATCTTAAGTTGCAATACTTACAAATAAGAGTAAAACCTTCTTTATTTGTGCATACTGTATGCACAAATATAGGAGGATTACCCCTATTTGCAAGTATTTGCCACTTAAGATGTTTGAAAACTACAACTCCCAGCAAAAGCATGCGGGGTTGTATTCAACATTAAGTGCAAATCTTGCAAATAGGGTAAATCCTCCTATATTTGTGCATACAGTATGCACAAATAAAGAAGGCTTACTCTTATTTGTAAGTATTTGCCAATTGTGTGTATTGCCCTGTGGAAGTAAAAGTTTCTCCTACCTTGTCCGCCGGCCGCGAGATCCGCATCCTCTCTCACAGCTCTTGGTCCCTCCGGATGATGTCACTACCCCGCCTCTCACTTTGCGGCGCCGGGTAGTGACATCATCCGGATGCGCAGCGGCTGTGGACAAGGATGCGGATCGCGCGGCCGCGGACAAGGTTGGAGATAGCTGACTCGAGTATAAACCGAGGTAGATTTTCAGGCTTTTTTTAAAGCCTGAAAACCTCGGTTTATACTCGAGTATATACGGTATACTGGAAAATATTTTAAATTGCCCATTACTGGAAATTATAATTCTTCCCAACCACCACTGTACCATTTTTAGTTGATCTGACCCTATTTCTTCATAAATCGAATTAAACCATCTTACATTTCAGCTCTCAATAAAAGTCTCATATTATTATCAAACTCTTCTGATGTGAGAAGTTTTGCTTTAGCTGGAATGGTGACAGTTTTGACAGATGGTATGTGGGAAATTCCATCTCCCAGTGATGCCTCATAGTGATTACTAAGCATGCTTGCCCTCAAAAAAGTCTGGTCAGAAGGAAGAAAGGGTGGTTAAAAGATGGAGTTGGGGGTACTACGGTAAGCCTGAACAAAACAAGTACCAGATTAAACAGCTAAAAATTAATTACGGTATATTTGATGTGTTAGAGGATAGGAGAACACAGCCAAAAAAATATACATTTTCGGGTAAAAAAAAAAAAAAAAAAATATATATATATATATACACACACACACACACACACACACACAAACCTACATATTGGATCCACAGCATCCAAGATGTTCCATACTCTGCTAATAAAAATATTTGATCTTTACAAATATTTCAGACGAGTGCTCATTGGATGCCGTGGATCCGATCAGTGTTTATTTAGAAGGAGCACCCTGGTGATCAAGTGTTCGTCTATAGTACTACTACCACGATAGTATATTTATATCTATATTGATCAACTTCTAGAAGTTGTAAGGCGGAAACATATAATGCTGCATTTCTTTTCCAAAAGTTAATGTTTCTTAAATGAAAGTGATTAAAAGGGAATTCTTGTTACCTGCTGGCATGTGTCACATTTATATGGCTTCTCTCCACTGTGAGTCCTCTTGTGCCTCTCCATGTGATATTTCTGTATAAACTTCATGTTACACTGATCACAGTTAAAAGGCTTTTCCCCTGTGAATAAAATGTTTATATTAGAGAATATTTGTATTTACTATAATTCAGATTTTTAACATTACATTAAAATAAAAAAAAAACCTACAGTTTGCATGCTTTCTAATTAATGTATTTCCATAGCATGAAGGCATAGCTTAGAATGTGGACAGAACAGAATATTCAGAAGTGGGACCTGGCATGGTGAAAACAGTTAATAGAAAACCATGGTAGGCAAATAGGAAATACTACGAGACAGAATACAGTGCATGCCAACCTACAGCCAGTGGATCTGACGGGTGATGGAGACTATGGAGAGGATATGGGCAGACCAGGGCGTAGCTGCCCCTTTACTGGATGCGGTGCTGCTTATGTGGCCCTCAGCCAGATTAGGCACCCTCTGTGCACTCCACACAACAAACTATAAAGCCCCTTTAAATGAGAACTACACCCTTTTTAACACTTTGCCTATACTATGCTGAATAAAACGTAGTGCTCCTCCGCAGTGGGAGACAACAGCAATGCCATAAGAACAAAATATTTTTAGTTACAATAGAGTTTGCATAAATTTTTCCTACCAACAAGCATCAATGGTTTCTTATATTATCGCTTAAAGGTTTGGAAAAATGTCAGAGGCATATTTTCACCCATGACGCCATGAAACCCACTTACTTTAAAATTTAAAATTGTATTTGGTTGGCATTATCCAGCAGTGAAACTTATTAAGAGGATATGTAGGTATTGAGTAAACTTCCCGGGCACACTGCATTCAAATCAAATTACTTTATTTTCGACATCACGCAGGACATCTTCACCGGGACAAACAGAGGTTTGTCATGATAAAGACATCCTGCGGGACGTCGAAACGTTGTAAATAAAGTTATTTTGATTTGAATGCAGTGTGCCCGGGAAGTTTACTCAATTTTTGTGTGAAATACAGACGCAGTACAAGGGAACAGCGTGGCCTGGAGGCACCTATGAAAAAAAGATATTTATACTGGATGAGTGCAGCTGACTGTTTATAGATTGGAGGATATGTGCATACTTTAGCAGTGTAGTGCACACGTATTGAAAAGAATGAATCAATAACATGGCTGCAGAGAGAAATGGGAGTTAGCATGCTACTCCAGCAAGGTTGAAGAATCCCTCATCCTTCCAAAAGGTGAAATGCAAGCTTCGTTATGCAGCAGACTGCTAAGTTGTTCAGAGTCCATATCGAGGCAAGCACACCCTTGGACAAGCTGCAAGACCTGCCTTGTTATAAGCCCAGCCTGCTGACTAGAGCTTAACCTGTGAGGGCAGCAGGGCCAACCCAGCAGCACCACAGCCAATAGGAGATGTCATGGTTTTAGCAGATGTAACACTTCACTGCACTGTGCAGGGTAATTCCATCACTTATTAAATAAAACTTGTTTTTGCTCAGCATTCTGTGTTTTTTTTCAATAAGACAGAAACATTAAAAGAATTTAAAAAGGGAAATCTCAAGGCCAAAACTGGTCACTATATAAAGCAGTGTAAAACGTACACACTACCTGTATGAACTCCATATAATACTACACTAAAGCATACCCTTCATTTCCTCCCACCCAATTTGTAAAGACACTCAGTGTGCTTGCATAGGCAAAGCTAAACATATGACATGTTTTAATTAGCAGTTATTAGTGCAGCCTAGAGATTTCCTTAAAAGTTTATCTAATTCTGCAACACAGTCTAATGGAGTTACTCCTCTCAACCCTTATAGGTTCCACCAGAAACTAAAATCACCCATTCCAGCACTAAAGCAGTGATGTCTTTCCATGGAATAACTGGAGTGCCAATGTTCAACATCGCTGCACATTCATATAGCTTCACTTATCACAAGATTCACAAATAAAGTATCAGTAATTCTGAACTTCCCAGCTACAGAGAAAAAAATAATTCTGACAACACATCTTAGAATTATTGGACCCTTATTGTTCTCCCTCTACACTATTTCCTTGGGAGATATTATTAGCCCTTTTGGCTTCAAGTATCATTTATATGCAGATAAATGGCTATTATATATAATGAATGTAAAGTCTAGATGCATACACCACAAAATGTAATGGGTATGTGAATACCCTCTTAAGGGGGTGCTAAGGGGAATTATAACTTATAACACATCAATATAGGGAAAGACATAAAAACACCCCTTAACAGCACTCCTTTCCCTTGGAACCCCAATTATAAGAATACCATCAGTCGCATAACCCCTCACAATCTAAAACTTGTAGGAATGAACGGATCAATATACTATAATATATATAAAAAGCATACATCTTTATTGAAATATAAACACAAATAAACACACTATAAAAATCGGGCGCCCCCGATGCGTGGCTAAAACACCATCTAAATGCCTAATGGTACCTAATACCAAACCAAAAGTCCAATGTCCTGTATGATCTAACTGTAGGATCTCCTAATACTGTCCAATATTATATGGATAGTATCCAGTAAAGAAATGTTGCAACCAAACAATTGGACAAAATTGTAGTAAGTGTAGCAGAGGGTTCAATGCGTGGGAGCCAAGCAGGGTAAGTATAGTAACTGTACTAATAGGGAAACAAAGTCAGCATAAAGCAACATTAAGTAACATTCTTTGGGACTTATTAAACAGGCATGTGAGGAGTCACTGCCGGATCCGCTATACTCACGGACCCCGTGTGTGCTGATATACTTGCAGCCACTCAGCTGTCTCCTACTAATCCATGCTGTTTCTTCACCCGAACTATGCACCGCTTGCTCTGATGATTCCCAATTCCTGTTTTTACATGCTCGGGTTCCCCTCCGTTCGTAAAACTACTAGATAGTTTTTACATCAAGACTTTGGTCCGGTCCGGTACACCAGCATCAACTGATGTACGTTTCGCCGAAATCTCGCGGCTTCCTCAGGGTTGTGCGATGGTTCGTAGCCACTGGGTTTTTGATTCCATCTCATTGCCGAACATCTTTTTCAGTTGATAATCTTAATCCTTAACCCTACTTATACTGGATCCGAACATTCCTCAATATAATATCTCACAAGTTTATGTACATTGATAATTACAATTTAAATCTACATCTAATAAATAGTACACATATTGTGCTTGGCTCCCACGCATTGAACCCTCTGCTACACTTACTCACTACTGAATACAATTTTGTCCAATTGTTTGGTTGCAACATTTCTTTACTGGATACTATCCATATATTATTGGACAGTATTAGGAGATCCTACAGGACATTGGACTTTTGGTTTGGTATTAGGTACCAGGCATTTAGATGGTGTTTTAGCCACGCATCGGGGGCGCCCGATTTTTATAGTGTGTTTATTTGTGTTTATATTTCAATAAAGATGTATGCTTTTTATATATATTATAGTATATTGATCCATTCATTCCTACAAGTTTTAGATTGTGAGGGGTTATGTGACTGATGGTATTCTTATAATTGGGGTTCCAAGGGAAAGGAGTGCTGTTAAGGGGTGTTTTTAGGTCTTTCCCTATATTGATGTGTTATTTATATACAGACGATCGCAAATCTACTTGTCCACACCTACGCTAACTCCTGACATCCAATCACATGTCTCCAACTGCCTCCTTGCCATCTCCTCCTGGATGTCGCAACGCTACCTCAAATTAAATCTTTCTAAAACTGAACTGATTATTTTCCCAACTAAACCTGGTCCTGTCCCATCTTCCTCAATCTCTGTTGATAATACCCCCATTTCCCCTATCCAATCGACACGCTACCTAGGCGTAATTATTGACTCCTCCCTCTCATCCTATCGTGCCTGGACTATTGCAACCTACTACTTTCTGGTCTTCCTGCTTCCCACCTCTCTCCCCCCATCAGTCTATATTTAACTCTGCCACATGTATTGTTTCGCTCTCTAATAAACCGGTTCCCAAATCTCCTCTGTACCTGACAACAAACAGGCTCCCCATTAAACAGTGCATTACATACAAAATCCTCCTTAAATTTCCTCTCTAGTCTCCCCATATGTTCCTGCCCGTACCCTCGCTCATCGCAGATCCAGCTCCTGTACCGACTCCCCTCTCGCCTTAAACCTCTCTCTCTTGTGGCTCCCATCCTCTGGAATTCTAGTCCCCTCTCTCTACGTCAAGCCACCTAAATTAACAGGTTTAAATCTATCCTTAAGTCCTACCTATCTGGTAACCAGCACAGTAAAGGATTGTTTTATTTGCACTGCATTCGTCTCACTCCAGCACTTATACCCATTCCATTGTATCTGTATGTTACCCACCTAACTAGATTGTAAGCTCTATGGGGCAGGGACCTTCTTTCCTCTTGTGGCAAAGTCCTAGCACTTCTATTTATATAAGTTATATATGTATGTACTGAACTATCTATGTATTTATCCCCCTTGTATGACTTTATGGCGCTATATAAATAAACATATACATACATACATTATACATTTTACCCATAATTTGCCAATTTCATCCCATACACCATGCAAATCTGATGGAATATGTCAAATAGCAGTAAGATGTATGACAACCTCAAATGTAGACTGTGTTTGTGTGTGTCATGTGTGTGGCACTAAATAAGGAAATAAATTCAATACATTGATGAATGTATAACCATTGACATAACATAAAAGTAATAGTATACTGTGGCTATTATGGGGTAACACATTAACATTGATCTATTTTTTCCCTTCAGGAGACTTGCCAAGTCCACTCTTCTTCTCATCCCCCTGTTTGGGGTTCATTACGTTATATTCGCCCTCTTTCCAGAGCACATTGGGATCTGGGAGAGAATGTACTTTGAACTTGTCCTGGGTTCCAATCAGGTGATTTGTTGTCATGATCTCATTTTACAGGAATTATTATTTTACATGTTAGTCAATGATGATCCACAGGAAGTGAAATAGAGAATATTTCTTACATATTTATAATGCTATAAATAGCCACCCAGTAGCCAGCCTTTTGGAAATAGATGCAGTTGTAGAACTCAGACCCTTTATGTATAGAGCCCTTAGTGCTGTTTGGCTCATAAGGAAACAAAGGAATATGCAGATGTAGCAATGGAGGGATAACAAAGACATCACACGCAGCTTTTGCATGTGCTCAGTGGAGGCATTCATAGGAAGCAATGGGGGAAAACCTGCTGGCTTTAGTGTTGTGACGTGCAGCTCAGAGGCAGCAGATGGAAGCTGAGACATAAATGCCTCTTGACTTGCTATAAATCTGCTTGAGGGGATAAAAAATGTAAAATTTGACCCTGCAGCTGCTGAGTGTGGGTTTGACCCCAGAGCACAATCTATTCCTACAGCTGCCTCTTCCAATCCTCACAATATAATGAAAAGCAAGATGGTCCAATATGCGGGGAAAGGAGACATCACATATCCTGTCTCTTCTTAACCATTGCTTAGAATTGGAAAGTCGTGTTAGAATTACACCAAACCCAGAGATACAGCCAAACAAACAAAAAGGTAGATAGGCAGAGACAATAACCACAGTCTCAGCTGTGACATGGTGTATGTAATGTAAGTTCACATAACCCCACATTTAATGTCATTTGTCACATTAAATACACCGTGTCACAGCTGAGACTGTGGTTATTGTCTCTGCCTATCTACCTTTCTATTTGCTGATACAGTATATGGAGATGTATGGAGTATATGGAGACGTTTAATTAAATATGTTAATTCTTTTTACCACTGATATATCCCACCTGATGTCATGATGTCATAAATGGCTGCCTTTTAGCAGAGCAATATGCTTTTAGGGAGCTAGCTTGACAATATTTAGCAATGTCTGGGCTTTTGAGGTTAGGTGCTTTTTCCCGATCACATTGGGATCTGGGGGAGAATGTACTTTGAACTTGGGTTTCAATGCACTCTTTCCAAACATGGGTGCTCACTCCTCCAGTATCCCCTCAAAGGATTTAAAACATCAAGACAGTATATACTGTATTGAGGGTTGCACTCCAAAGGAAAGTTAAAATCTTTACAAAATGTCTATCCATGTGCACACGTTATATAATGAATAGTTATCCAACCTCAACACTTAGGTTTAGAAGCGTAAGGACCCCCAAAGAGACAATTTGCGCTATACTTACCTTTAACAAAAAATACTTCTATCAACACAGACCGATTACTCACCGGTTGGTAGAAGCCTCCTGTGCTGCTTTACATATTAAATATGTGCAACAACAGAGGAGGCTTCACAGCTTCGGGAATGCTGGAATTACCTTTAAGCATGTCCAGTCTGACACTGTTTAGCTCATGGGGATGTTTGGTGCTCTATTTAGATATGCCTGAATCACAAGGGCACACAATTTAATTGGAATGCATAATTCACTATCGTTATGTATTTGTATCCTCTAGACAAACATTCCTAGTGTAAATCTGTTGTATTCAATTAGATCAACTGGACTTTAAGTTTAGTTCTTGAAGACGTTTCGCTAGTCATCCGACTGGCTTTCTCAATTCAGAATGACTTGTACAAGAATCTGTGGCAATTATGTACCCTGGAAAATCCCAATTAGCATATCACAGCCAGGTGTTAAGGGCGTGATTGGATAGTGGCTAAGAGGTGTTATAGGAACGCCCAGAGTAAGGTGTTAAAACAGCATTGTACATGGCAGACAGTTGGTGTCGAACCCCCCCACCTCTATTTAGGCTTGGTTTCTTTATTTTCACATAATTTTTCACATAATTATTTTTCAAACCTGGCTGTGATATGCTAATTGGGATTTTCCAGGGTACATAATTGCCACAGATTCTTGTACAAGTCATTCTGAATTGAGAAAGCCAGTCGGATGACTAGCGAAACGTCTTCAAGAACTACATTTCAAGTCCAGTTGATCTAATTGAATACAACAGATATACCATGACCTGGATGAATGAGAACCTTCACAAGCATTCCTAGTGTAAGTTTTATATACTGTAAAAGTAGTCCCTCTTCCTCCCGGGCCTGACCTAGTTCTGCCTATAACCTAATCTTTATCTTTATGCTGGTTATACTCTCATTATGAGAAACAGTGAATGATGATGTTAGCGAACCATAATGACACATAATACGTAAATGAAGACAGGTGGTGAGAATAACTAATACTTTATGAACTTTATAATTAACATCGTTTTATTTCTTTTTTGCCCTAACAGGGATTTATAGTGGCTTTGCTGTATTGCTTCCTGAATGGAGAGGTGAGAGCAACAAAGATATCATCTACCTTGGGAGATTATTATTTAGACTGTCCTTATATAATGCCAACATTACTGCACATAGCATTACCATTAGGGAGACTGTAAACAATAACTGTACAGGCATACACACTTGGCCTATTATTATTAGTGTGTACCCAGCTTAGCTTATTGTCATTGTAACCAAGCTTTCATGATTATTCTTCTGAGAATTATCTACAACACCTGGATAGACAGGCTGCTCTGCAATAGCCAAGCTGCCTGTTCTGTTCAATGGCAAAGAGACAGGGTGAACAAGCTGGAGACCAGTGACAGAATATCTTACAGTTTACAGCGATGTTACTGCAGAAAATAAACCCACTAACCTTCCTTGGATAACAGTGGGGAAAGGTTGCTATCTCTCTGAATGACTGGATTCTATGAATTAAGGATCGTACACACACACACACAAAACGGCCATTCGTTGTGTGTAGCCCTCAGCTGTCGGGTGTCATTGCTCGCTCGCAAATTGAGCGTGTGTACGAACCTTAATTAGAGCATTTCCTTGATAGAGCTACCGAATGTCTGCTTGTTACCTTTCAAATGTAATTATGTGTGTGTGATCCACCTAAAAGACGGGCGGTGAAATATTATTGGTTTACTTCACCCAATGTAAATAGGGAAGCCGATTATTAGCAAATAAGAACTACTAATCCCTCCTGGCCCAACTGAAGTAATGTGAAGTAAAGTTGATGTTATAATGATTACGCTGATCGGCTGAAATCACAACGTTAATTCGATAAATCCCAATATTAATTCGATGAGCATGACTTTTCCAAGAAGTGAGACTTTGTCGGACGCATTGTCGGCCGCAGTGAGCCTGCCTGCCAAAGGGCCCTTGTCAAGGCCACAAAGGTCCTTGTAAGGACCCAGGAGGGGGCCCTGGTTTCAAGCTGCGGGACCCCCAAACGTCCGGCCGCATTGTCGGGCATTTGGCAATCTGCAAACGTCCGATTTCGGGAATCCCCGGCCGTTCGGAGATTTGCGGAAGCGGCCGTTTGAGTTTTACCGAACGTTCGGAAATCCTCAAAGGAAATCGTTCGAGGACTACCGAAAGCAGCATGAGTAGCACGCGTGTACACTACATCCGGTTTTTATGCTGTTCCCCACGGACGTGTTCCCCAGACCATCTCCCAGGTCCCAGAGGCCTAAAAGGTAAGTTTACCCTGCCATATTTTGGAATGTTCATTCGAACTTTCCGAACTATTTACCCCATTGTAAGCTCTATGGGGCAGGGACCTTCTTTCCTCTTGTGGCAAAGCTCTAGCACTTCCATTTATACAAGTTATATATTTATGTACTGAACTATCTATGTATTTATCCCCCTTGTATGACTTTATTGTATTTTCATACTGTACAGCGCTGCGTCCCCAAGTGGCGCTTTATAAATAAACTATACATACATACAATTAGCGGCTGTCTGGGTCCTTTTTGGGTGACATTCAGGATACACAAAGACCCCGCTCCTCTCCCACAGGAACATTAGAACAACCATTTCCTGCACAGGCTGACATACAGTAATAACATTTTATTGAGGACATTTCTACTTACCACTGTGAATTTTCTCATGTCGCTGTAACAAATACTTCTGAATAAAACTCATATTGCACTGACTGCACTGAAAAGGTCTTTCACCTAGAAAAACAATAAGGTGTTAAATTTTTTATAGTGATTGAAAATGATAAATTAGTATACTCTATATACTCTACATACTCTATACTAGGCCTGGGGCACAGAAGACACAAGGATAGAACCTTTTTGTGGTTGTGATAATAAACCTTGATGAAGATATCCTTGTGAGTCTTCAATGCCTGGTAGTGCCCATTACTTTTTTCTACAAAGATAAATCTTGCACATTTAGAGAAACCATACAAGAACTCTCTAAACCAGACCTGAGCACAGTAAGGCTCGGGGGCCACATGCGCCCCTTTGGCTGATATATAGAAAAGAAGATGCACACCCTACGCACTAGCATGTGCCACTGGTTAATTTCCTGGTGGTGCTGGTCACCTGAACGTTCTGCCACGTCCTTAGTGAAGTAAATTGAAAGAATAGTGACCGCACTCAGCCAATCAGTGAAAAGGGTCCTTAACCCATTTATTGAAAGTGTAACAAACAAAATTATGTTTCGGGGGGCCTAGCCACCCTTCATCAGATACTTGTAACAGTGCAATACACAATTTATAAGAAACACAAACCCCATTCCAGGCTCCGCCTGTGAAATACGGGGAGTCCAATGAGATTCAAGTGACCCCACCCCCTGTGGGCACATTAGCTGCCCCTGACTGGCCCCTCAATACTAGACCTGTACCCAAAAAAAACTCAATATTAATTGATCGTCTTAGGCTGGATAATTGATTTATTTTCATTAAGTTTATTTTATAAAAACAAATGAGTTGAATTTGTTGGAATGTATCTAAAACACCTATTAAAAATTGCAACTAATATTAAAAAAACATCCTGTGAACCAGGGATATTAATGTATCTATTTATAAAATCCATTTTTGCTATCTCTATGGTAAGAATTGAGTTTAATCTATTGGTCTGGCCCTTCACAACAATCCAAGTTTCTAATGCATCCCCCAGTGAAATGTAATTGCCCACTCCTGCACTATACACAGAGTTTGCCTTTTTTCCCATAAGGCAGTTGCATTGAACAAGTCTGCATTACCTGTATGGATGAGTACATGTCTCCGCAGGTGATAGGAACTTCTAAAAGCAGCACTGCAGTGTTCACAGATATGAGGTTTTTGATTTGGAGATAAATTAGCAGCTTCACCATCACCACCTAGACACTGGATAGAAATACAAAGACAATGCTTTATGTATTCAAAAGCTGCCACATTAAAAGAAGACAAAACACTGCTAACATGTGCCACAAGCTTTTTAAAGATGTGTTACCTGGTAGTTTATGACAACACAGATCAAAGACGTTCTGAATTCTGGCGAATAGTAAAACTCTGTATTCACTGCTCATTACCCCACTGGCTCTTTCTGTGATAAACTGGTGTATAGTGTGCCATAGCTCTAATGCTTGATAATCTTATCTTCTAAAAGTTTAAAACCTTTCTATAATCTGCTCTGTTTTTCCCAATGTCCTAATACAGGGGGTGGCATGTATTTTATTAGTATACAGGATTAATATCTAATATAATCCTGTGTAATTATTTATATATATATCCCTTATTATATAAATAAATTTATATTTTTACGGAGATTGCATTAAGTTTTTAGGAGCAACTAACTAGGTGGGGGTATATAGCATTATTACACATAGGAAAGGTCCATATGTATGTGTGTAATAAGCACTATTTAATTAAAATCACCATAAGAAATAACACCATACATAGTATAATACTACTACCTACTACTGAATTACAAAACAATTTATATACAATTAATAAACTAAACTTACTTTACTGGACACCCCTAAGTTTGAATGGAAAACTCAAAATAATAGGTTAAGACACACCTCCAGGATTTCTACAAGGGGTCTTCGCATGTAGACACTAAAAGGAAGTGGAATTTTACTAACATCCAATGAGAGGCTGATCTCCACTGTTAGCAAATCAAAAAATTCCCTTAGCACTGTCCATGACAAGACAGAGTGTAAGGAAGTTCATGTATTACATCCAGTTATGTGCTGTTTGTGAAACATGTGACAGTCTTAACCATTAGAAAAATCTTCAGACTCTCACATTTACTCCCCTCCCCTATCCATAGAAAGTAATGAGATAATCCAGTTCGTTTGCTAGACAGGAAGTGTCGGTTTATGATTAAATGACTTGTATGGGCACTTTATCGGCTAAAATGGCCGTTCTGTCAATACACGGCACGAATATAATCCGAAACGGCCGTAGCTTTTAATGTCTGTAAGTCATGGAAATGTCTTTATTCCAGGATGTATGAAAACTAAGTTTTCTGTGCAGTTAGGGAAAGCTGGGAGTTGTAGTTTTAAACATGTGAAAAGTTCATTAAGAAGACACTAACTACAAAACAGAGAATGCTGGGATTTGTAGTTTTCAAACATGTGAAAGGTCACAAGCTTAGGCTGTATTAGATCTAGACAGATGCCTTAGCTATAGGATATTAAGAAAAAACTTACTGCAAACAGAGAATGCTGGGAACCGTGGTTTTCAAACACGTAAAAGGTCACAAGTTAAACACGCCTGCTCTATAACCATTAGGCTGTATTAATCTAGACACATGCCTTTGCCACAGGCAATAAATAAGATACTTTGCATGTCCCCACCCATTTCTTTAAGTGAGAAATATGTGTTTATATGTTAGATTATTAAGGCAATGCTATTAAAATAACATGATTCTATGAGGTACCTTCTGTTATAAGAAGGCTCTATTTCATTTTATACTCTGTGTGGCGCTTTTAGCTCCTCTATCCACACCTCTCCCTAACATGTATATTCAATCAGTATCCTGTGCTACCAAGTCCTAACCCCATAGGTTAAACTTGTTTTGGTAAATACTAATAAATATGAACCTTGCATCTTAATCAGGATACTGTATAGGATTTAAGGTGGCTATACATATATCCGATTTTACTTATCCAACCAAGCGCTCATGCAATATTATTTCGTTTGATCTTGTCAGAACCAACTTTCCCATTCTTCTATGCCACAGACAGGAGGTTCTTGCAGGATCGGTCTAATGTCGCGCAAGCACTCGGTCGGGAAAGTAAAATCAGATATATGTATGGGCTGCTTTTGATTGCCCAAAGGTTTAGATTGCCTGGGTCAGTTCTCAGACCTGCAGGTTTATTCCACATAGACCCTCTATATTCTAGATGGCAGGTAGTATAGGTAAGGGAGGATATAAGTGTGTGTTTGTTCATTTAATATGATGCGATTATTTTTTTATATTTTTTTAGGACCTTCAGATTAATTTTATTATTGCCCCCCTGGATGTTTCCCAACACCCATCGCGGTTTTAAAACAGGAGAAGTGCCACTGCAAACACAAATATAATGCAATACGGCACTTACTTTTGAAGAGTCACTCCGCCTGCGCTTTGACTTTGCTTCCTGAGCTTCTGAATTCAGCCGCTTTGGCTTTTTGTTCGGAGTATTCTCTATTGGATCACAGCCATTTTTATCTGTCCTTATTAACAGCTGTAAGGAGATAAAGGTAGTATATAAAGGTAAAACACAATTCACTAAAAAGATTTATTTAAAAAAAAAACTACATCACCAACACTAAATATTTACATTAAAATCGACCAAAACACCAAAATGACTAACCCCATTAACAATATGTAAAATGATCCAGTAAACTGCTTCAAAGTAAGACTAGCTACAGACTAGCGAGTGGTCCGCTGGCATGAATCACGTAGCCACGACCAAACGTGCGGAAGCACACGGCCATGATTTTTCCAAAATACCCGATAACCCGTTTATCCAATCCGGGAAGAACAGACGACCCGAGGTCACAGCCATCAGCAAATACACCATCCAATTTTTCAGGCCAACTGACCGCTGAAAGGTAATATCGTTCAGTTAATCAGTCAGTTAAAAAAATTGGATGGTGTGTACCCAAGCCAAAGGTTTGACTCATCTTTAATCTGTTCCATGAATCAAACATTTTATGGTGCAGCTGCCTACACTTAAGGGCCATACTCTGGCCATATGGGTTTGTGACTCTATGGGGTACGTTTAAGGCTTCATACAGTTATTCGTCAGATGAAATGGCCAACAACTTAATGTAGGGCTGGTCTAATTCCAGTTGCCAGGGGGACTGAATAATATTTCCTGGCAACCAGGGGCAGCAGTGCTGGGAGCACATGGGGGCACTAACCCCCTCGCTTCCAATATCCGTTTTGTCCTAAACCTTTGTGGGGATTGTGACAATTTAACCCCCTGTAATGCTGGATCATCTAGGGAGAGCAGAGCCTAAAGCCTGGTACACACACTACAGATCATTGAAAGATGACAAGACAAGATCTGCAAGATTCTGTCTGTCATCTTTCAAAGATCTGCATACACACAGTCCCGAGCATTCTCCTTATGAACATCACAGGGAGAACGCTCGGGACTGGGTTTCCCTCGGCCGCGGCTGACTTCGCTATAGGGAGTCTAGCGCAGCAAGGGAAATTTTAGTTTTTTCCAAACAAGCATTCAGCCGACCCGCCTGTCGGAAAACGAAGGTATACACAGTATCGATAAAGCCACGATACCATCGGATCCAACGGTATCGGGGCTTTATCATTACTGTGTGTACCCAGCTTAAGCGGTAAGGGAGTGTCCTGTGACATTAGAGGACCTACCTGGGTGTTCCCTGATGAAGCCTTGGTGGTCTAGTGGAGAAAGTTAACATGCGATCAGCACAAATCGCAACTCTGAACACCGGCATACTATAGTATTTATGAATGGATCAAAGACATCTATTCACAAACAGAGCTTAATTTGTGGTCCAGTGGAAGGTACTGAACTGCAATCTCCATGTAAGCGTTCATGTGCCGACAGCTTACTATTGTATTTGTAAATGGATCCATTCAAAAATCGCTATTATTTTCCAAAAACAAAATATGCAGGGTATATGTGGCACAGTAAGGCTCGGGGGCCACATGCGGCCCTTTGGCTGCCCCTGACTGGCCCTTCAATACTAGATGTATACCTAAACAAATCTTAATATGAATTGATGGTCTCAGGCTGGAAAATGTATTTATTTGTATTAAGTTTATTCTATAAAAAAAAACGACTTGATAATTTGAATTTGATGGAATGGATATAAAATATTACACACCTTCTATTAAAAACTACAATTAATAAGAAAAAAAGAAAACATTCAATGAACCAGGAATATTAATTAAATCCTTTTATAAAATCCAGTTTTGCAATCTCTATAACGATAATGAGTTGAACCTATTGGTCCGGCCCTTCACGACAATCCAAGTTTCTTGTGCGGCCCCGTGAAATTTAAATACCCACCCCTGCTCTAAATTATAAGGGGGGAGGATATAACTCAGTTACAGATCGCAATAATCTTTCAAATCTAAAAATGAATAAAAGTGCATCTAGCCCACCCCCCATTGGAAATGCCTACTGCTACTAAACCTGTAAATTAGATAAATACTCTACCCACAATTGCAATGAAGGCCTCTGTCCAGTCAACACTCCTTACCCACAATGGTAAAAAAGTAAATGGAGAGGCAAGCTGGGTACACGCGTTTAAGATATGAAATTAATGGCAGACAGATTCCATTTAAGCTATCTGCCTATTGCCTACACACATGTGGGTACACACAGTAGTGACTTTATACCTACACTTTGTATAGGGAAAACAATTGTATGACCAGCTGGCTTTATAGTCTCCTTCCACCAAAGAATAGGGGGTGATATTTTTGCTCAGCTGCGGGATTGCTCGTTTCGCTGCCACATGCACGGCTGATAAACCGCAGATCCTGTCAGACCCAAGAGGATTAGCCTTTTGTCGGCACTGTGTGTACCCAGCTTTAGAAATAATGTAGTTTAGAGGAAAGGAGTAGCATTGAAATAGGAGCAGGGATCTCAGATCAGATGTTTTGAAAACTACCAGCATTCTCTTGCTTGTTGCTTGTGCTACGTAGAGGGTTTGTCAGGAATGCTGGTTGTAGTTTTCTGGTAGCCCATAGGTTGGAGGTCCCTGGACAAGAAGGCAAGGCTAGGCTGGGCTCTTACAAAAAAATTGACGATTACAGCACTGTCAAGCTGGGTACACATATTATAGATTAATAGCCGATGACAGACAATTTCCATTGGAAGCCGGCTGTCATCAACTATAAAAAAAAAGTCTACACACATTCCAGACGTACTTTAATTTGCATAGGGATATCATCTGGGTGGCTAGGGTAATGCTGCTCTTCACTTAGCTTGAGACTAAATTTGACCGAGTTCAGTACCACTGACGTGCGTGACGCAACATGTTGTGTGTCTGGGTTTTCCAGCAAAACTATAAAGTTAGTTTGCAGCCTGGAATGCACATTTACATCTGTCTATCATTACATCACAAGCTTTCTAGACCATGAACCTGATAACTATAAATAGGCAGCTGAAATGGAAGGGGGGAGGGGAGCCAAGAAATAAAACAACTTTATTTGAAGGTACTAGTTGAGAGAATACTCCCATGCTCTGGTGGGATGTTATCTTGCTTGCGCTCAGGAATATAGGTTAGAGGGAAAAAAGGAGAAAAACAACAAAGAAATTGGTTAAGATCAGGATATCAAGCAGAGGACTGGGAAGACCTATCAGAGACGCACCTCAGGGCATCACAAGCTGCAAATAAACTAATCCAGTTTTATATCTTAGGCTGGGTACACATGGAGGGACTTTTTGTCCTGACCGAGCACTCACTACCAGCGAGCGCTCGGCCGGGACAAATGTCCATCGGTCACAGCAAATTCGTCCGAAAGACGAATTTGTGAACGATCGACTGTGCGTTCCCACGGGGAACCGCACGATCGATCAGAATTTTCCGATATTGGCTGGTGTGTACCCAGCCTTACATCGAGTATATATGACACCAAATATACTGGCCCATATGTCCCCAAGACATTCAACGGAGTGTCTTAAATGTTGTGAGCCCAGTGCAGACTTCTGGAACCCCCAATCATTAGATTCTGGGATCAGATACAATCTTGATTATTGTGAATATTGAACAGAGGTTCCACTAAGTTGTGCATATTGGGTATACCGGAGATAGACTCCTGGTCACAATATCATTTAATATTTTTACGTGAGGTTCTGTTTTATGCAAGAAAAACTATTGTTTTGAACTGGATGGCTCTCCAGTCCCCCAAAATCAAAGTGTGGAAAAAAAAAAAGATTAATGCAGCCACCCCATATATTAGACATATATATTGTAAGAGGCTGTCCACAAATTTGCAAAAATCTGGAATCCATGGTACGATTATATGGGTAACAAACCCTCAAATAGCCTAACAGGGTTATTCAATAAAAGTTCTTATCGTTAAAAATGGGGCTAATTTTGCCCTAACCAATTGGATGTTAGCTTACAAATGTTAAATAAGTTCTGATTGGTTGGGGCAAAATTGGCACCATTTTAAACGATAAAAACTTTTATTGAATCTCCCCATAAATGTCTAAGTCTAAATGTGAAACTTTGAACCCCTTTTGTGATACAATATTATTCTCAGATATCACAGTTATACAACTACCACTAGACCACGCATAATACGGTAATAATTGGCACTCCCATAACCCCTCCCGGTTTCTTCTCCCCAAACTGTATGTTTTGTTATCAATGCCATCTAAGGTGTATTTATATTACTCGGTTAATATGAACTGTGGAGTATATTAAATGTTTCAAATATAATTCCAAGGATGTAAAATAATCCACAACTACACATAATGTTCTATACTGATTTCCTGTTTATTGTAACAACTTGGGCATTTGAAATAAAGGAGGGCATGCACTCCCCCCTCCCACTTAAAATTCACTATTTTTACCTTTAGCAAAAATGCTACTATAGCTACTTCCAAAGCTCAATCCCTGCCTCTGGGAATGGTTTTTAATAAACCACTGATAAAATTAGTGGGGTAAAGTCCTTTAACCTGATTTTTACAGACATGCCGATATAGCCAATTTTTATTTGAACTTCTCCCTTTTTCCCCTAACCTATACCCTGAGAGCAAGCAAGACACTTATTGAGTACTTTATGTGAAGCATCGAGGTTGTTGTCTAGAAAACATGGTATGACCATCAATTAGGGTAGAGTTTTCTAGGGTTTAGTTCTTCTTTATCTCTTATTGCAAAGTCCAAGAATATACACACATCATTCACAACCCAGACACCCAACAAATGAAAAGTGCTTCAACATCTGAAGTACCTATCAGGTACAATGTTGTATTTGGTGGCACTGTGCCCTGAACACCTAACATGGAGTAGACAATTTAAGAAATTAAAAGTGAAAACAAATAAAACAATCAAGAACCACAAGGGAAGGGAAGCACCAACAGCTTTAAACCAAATCCAGACTGTACGTTTGAATTCAACTTTGTGATTACGCAAAGACAAATGATTAACCCCACAAAGCATAAAAACCTTGAGACTTCACACAGACATGAACATGCAGATTGTGAATGCTTGTCTCTTACAATCTCTGTATCTCTGAAGATACAAATATTGACTCCCTACTCCAGATACATTTCATGCCTTGGACTCGCACATAGAACATTCACATAAGAATTGCAGGGAATATTTATCTTGAAGACGTACCCAGCACTAATCCATTTTATTGAGGTAAATTAAATACCGGGAGATTCATTGGTTGGGCTAACTTTGCCCCAACCAATCAGATCTTATTTAACATTTGAAAGCTAACATCTGACTGATTGGGCCAAAATTAGCACCATTTTTAACGATAAGAACTTTTATTGAATAACCCCGATAGTCCCACAAGTGCACATAATAACGCCAACAAAGGCATTTTGGTTTTTCTGCAAAGTTTCGTGTAGCTTTAGGGCTTGTTCACACTAGGTAAGCTTTTTGTCAGTTTCTGGACAGAAATGTGCCACGTATTTGTCGTGCCACGCATTTCTGTTCAGAAACAGTCTAATTTTAAGTGAAAAGGATCGCTACACACACCAAAAACCCAGACTGTCTGTTGTCGTCTGTTTTGGTCCGTGTGTTGTATGAACAAGCCCATAGCCTTATTTAACACTACTACCACTGCAACAGGCAAAATATGACCCTCTAGTATATAATTTGACGCAACAGTGACCTTATATTAAGCACATCAGTGACTTTCAAACTATTGAGCCGAATGTCTTAATGGTACTGAGTCAACTGTTGATTCCCGGTACCTTATGTCAATGGTTGACAAACAGTTATTCACATCCAGGAGCCAGACAGACTTCTCCAGTAACCACTACCGGAGGAAGCTGAAAGTGGCTGTAAGCAGTAAAACGCTGGTGGGAATTTACTTGTTCTCCGATAAACTATGAGAAATGTGGTTCTGTAACCTGGCAATAAGGTGGATATTAGTCTTTATAAGGTTGTTTTGTGGGTGTTTTCAGTGTAGAAAAGGGTTTCTGTTTATGCAAAGCTTTGGTGGGTGCTGAACATTACACAAGTATCAGGTTTCCTTTTTAGATTTTAAACCTTGCACTACAAGATTAAAATGTACATATGACAAATGAGGCATATTTACAAAACCTTGGTAATTACCGCTGGTAAAATACTGCTGTTACAATAGCACCTTCATTGCAAAGTGCCATTATTTAATGCCAACATTGTTTGCGAAAATTGTGATTATAAAACACTGGTATTTACAGTGGTAAGTCATTATGACTGTGTGTGTTAATGGGAAACCTAAGGCTGTACACACCATGCAATCTTTCCTCCTGATTGACCGATAGTTTAGTGCATTGGTCAGAAAAATTGCATGGATTTGCATCGGCCCATGACCAACCAACATGTCATAAAACCACAGGCGATCGTGGGAACCTCTATGGACCACGCGCTTGGTCGCGGCAAACTGTCAGCTGAAAGACAGTCAATTGTCCAGGCCGACTGGTCACTAGTGGTTAACGTTGGTTCAGGACAAAGGATCTCATGGTGTGCACCCAGCTTAGGGACATTCAAAGTGATTTGTTCAAAGTGCTCAGTTTATGACCTGGTGTTTTATACAATCACAGATTATTCCACAGATAATGCCTGCTTTAACATATCTTCTGAACTGTACTTCTAATAGTAATAGCACAAGCAAAGGAATTGTGAGGGGCACACTTAAGATGGTGAAATCACAAAGGCTTTATTGAATCACGCACACAGATTTGGTGATCCTCGAAACATTGTGTGTGCGCGATTCAATAAAGACTTTGAGATTTTACCATCTAAGTGTGCCCCTCACAATCCCTTTGCTTGTGCTATAGCCAAAGGGTCTGTGGTAGAGGACCCAGTGAGGGAGCACCTTACAAACAACTGGCTAATAGCCACAGGGAGTGCCTAGGCCCGCAAACCAACTTCTAATAGTAACCCTAACTAGAAAAATAAAATCACTTCAAGGGACTGAGTATAAATAGATGTAACTTACTCATTTTTTCCCAGGAACAGAGTGTACTAGCTGCTGGACATGGTTTTAGCTGTTATGTTGCCAAATTCGAATGTAGTTACTATACATTGAGTCTGACATTTGTTCTATAGTGAGTAATATGCCTTCTTCCTAATGATCTGCATACCAAGAATTATTCCATTTATCCGCATGAATAAAGGTCCAGGGGTAGGCCAAAAGTTTTGGACTAGACAGACTTGTGTCTTTATTCAACCACCAATACTATTTAACTTTAACATTTTTTTTAAACCTTCAAAAACATTAATCAGCTTATTTTTATTACAAAATGGCTTAAAAACTCACCTTTACCACTTTCAAAATAATTTAACATTTATATATTTGTTTTTTTACCATTTTAATGATCCGATCATAGTTTGGGTAGATGGTAGGTTTCCAAAATTGTAAAGATTTACCTAGATGTCTACTTATCGACCTGCTGCTAATGAATTTTTTCAATACTGTACATTTATGTTGCTTAGAGGGCAACAATGGACAAAGAAGGAATTTAAATAACTTAAAATTATAAATCAATCTATAGACCCATTTCCATTCACCCTAGGCACTAATGTGTCATCGCTGCAGATAGAAACTAAACTTTCCATATGAAATGCTGCAGTTCCCATATTCCTTGAACTCCCTATTTGCACTTGTATTTACCAGTAGCGGAGGCACACTGCTCAAAGGAAAACTCTTTCTGATCTCTCTTTCAGTAGACAAATGTTGGTCTGTTCCACTTTTGTTCAAAAGACAAAACTACTGTGTGGATACAGACACAATGACCATGTGCTGGACGGACTGGAAGAACAGTTGTCTGTGGCGTCTGAGGCTGACATACTAGCACATTTTTCTCTTGCACACAGCTCTCCTAAGCTGACTATAGATTAACAAAAGCAGTGTTTCTATCACATTGGTGCAGACACACAGCCTCTTATAAAATGCTAATGATCTATCTTTAGTACAAGGGTGAAAGTTCTGTTTTACCCTTTCACATTTAGAAAAGAATGATTCCTCAGCATGAGAAGATGTGATGGCTTTGGCCTTTTGTGTGCTAAATCTGGCTTTTAGTCTCACTACAATTGTTTCTCAGATATTTAACTCGCTATTCCTAGAATTAAATTTCTACTAAACTGGCAACCAAAAAAGCTAGACTGGACCCTAATGGTGGTGGAGAATTAAATGTGCACTATTTTTACTATTTATTTATGTTCCAGTGATTTTAAAATTTGACATGCCCTTTTAACTCATGCAATATAACTACATTGAAACAAAATGTGTGATTCCAGCACTCACTACTCAGATGCTATTGCCTGATTAGTCAATTACCTCCTCCCTATATTAGTGCACTCTAAGGTCTTGTAAACAAATTTATTTTAATGTGTACATGGCAATGTTTCAGTCTATGTACACATTTTAATCCACCTTGGAGTGCACTATCCATGGAGAAGTACATTGAAAGCAACACAGCCTGCTTCATATTTGCATGGAAATACTGACCAACCTTACATCATGCTCATTATATAGGTCAGAGATGTCTAAAGGTGGCCATTAACACTAACGAATATTGGAAACTGCAGTGACAATGAACAACCATAGTCGGCATTAGGCTTGGTAAAGACTGAAAATATCAGTTGGTTGGTATTGGCTCCCTTTAAGTAAAGGGAGCCAATCCGATCGTTCTGTGTATGGCCACTTGATCCCTATATCGCATAAGGAGATTGGTCGGTTCCATGTGTGCAGTTCCCACAGACAGATCCCATTGATATCTGTTTACGCACATGCGGTGGGAACCATACACATGGATCACATGTGTATGACCACCTTTATTTGGGCCTACTAGATGTTTGAAATCTACAACTCCCAGTATTCCTTGGTTGTAGAATGCAGGGAGCTGTAGTTTTAAAACATCTGAAGGGGCACATTTTTGATGTGTTTGGTTTTAATGCAATCCCTCACATAGTTAGTTAACGCATGCTTACATTATCTCGAACGTGTTAGAAAGATGTACAGGGCAGCTGGAGTTTGTCTGACCTTAATGGCGGGCACAAACCCATTACACCTACATTTCTAATAAAACAGTGTTCTCCCCTAAAAAAAACTTTCCAGTCAGGTGGCATGAAAAAGTAGCCAGGGGGGTCGCCAGGCTAAAAGACTAGAGAACACTGCTGGGCACACATAAGAAAGAATTTGAACGAGAACTAGAAGCCATTCAATCAGATGTTCTAGTAAATATTTATTTGTACATATAACACGCCAATTGTGTTATATGTACAAATAACTTGGCTAATGAAAACCAATTTTGTTGAACAATTATTATTCTTTACAGCTTGGCATTTTGGTTGATTCGGATCACATTCAAAGAAAAGACGTTTAAGGCAGACAGAAGTATGTTTGTGGAGCTAATTTTCCTGCCATACAGATCAGGACATCATTCTTAAGTTCAGTTGAACAAAAAATTAACAAATATGAATGTGAGAATCGAATTCCCTTAGCCTGGGTACACAAACACGGTGAAACAGGCAGGTGGCAAAGCAAAAAACTTGTGTGACAATGAAAATGCTAACTAAAGGGCATGTCCACCCTCTTAAAAAACTTTTTATATCTTGCAGAGCATACCCTCCCACCCCCAACCGCTATATTCAGACTTTTAAAATCGTTTCCAATCTCTACTTACACCTCCTCGTTCCAGCTCCATTCTGGTCCGGCTCCCATGCCCACCGGAACTACAAGCAGGGGGCCGGACTGGCAGCCACGGCTGTGATTGGCTGAGAAGCAGTCAATCACAGCCGAGGCTGCCATCAATGCAGAATGGCGCTGGAACGAGGATGTGTAAGTAGAGATTGAAAGCGATTTTAAAAGTCTGAATATAGCAGTTGGGGCAAGGAGGGTATACCCTGCAAGATATAAAGCATTTTTCGTAGGAGGAAGGCCAGTGGCTGGAGGGATCGGGAGGGAGGGCTCCACTGCGCATGCCAGTAGCAACTGAGAGGACACAACAGAGGCAGAAACCTTTCGGACAGGAAGACAGTTCCTACCCTACAGTTTCCTGGACTTTGTAGAGGCATAACAGCAGAACCACAAGGAACAGGGATATAAGGTAAGGAGAAATTTTTTTAATTGTACAGTGGGGCCAGCAGTTGGTTTAATTTTAGTTTGGGGGGTGGACATTCCCTTAATTACCCAATTCTACAGTTCTTAGCAACATTGTTGTATACTTTACAATAAAGAATATTTTCCAGATCAGGTAACTAACATGTTCCTATCTAAGCTTCATGATAATTTAGGACAAAGCATTCTGTGCTTCAGGGACCGTAGGAGGTAACGATAATCTCAGGGTTTGAAGGGTGGGGAAGGTAAGTAGAGATTCCTTCTGTAGGTGGATCTCTTTAAAGGGCATGTCCACCTCAAAATCAACCTTTTAATATAATGTAACCCCCCCGCCCAGACCTAAACGCTATATTATTTCTTTAAAAATCAAAGTTGAATCATACTTACATGTCTTCACTCCTGCGGAGCGCTCTACGCAGCTCCGTTTGCAGTAAGTTGCAAATAGGAGCCGGACCAGCAGCCGCATCTGAGAGACAGCCAATCACAGGCGTGGCTGCTATCAATGGAGACGCAGCGGGTACAAAGGCATGCAAGTATGCTTCTGATTGATTTTTTAAAAATAATAATATAGCGTTTTGGTCTGGGCAGGGGGGGGGGGGATCAACATTATACTAAAAGGATTTGATGATAAAATGATCACACATTCACATTCCCACAATGTTCACATGACATCCAAAAACCAAACCCTTGGTGAAGGGTACAATATATGTTTACCCATCATACGAGAGCTTGCTGTACTGGAATATTCTGATAACTTAGCACTTCAGGATCTCTGTGTACTAACCACTTTCAAATTCAAGCGATTCTTTATTTTAATTAACAGTTTCTAGGCTATAAATAAAGAAATAATGTATTTTAGCCTGTGTATTTCATTCAAACTTCCACTGGATCATTTAAATAAAACTTAAAAACGGCATTATTGCAGCCGTATTTAGAGGCTTTTGCTATGTAAAGTTATAGCCAAACTTACAGGTATTCATCAATGTACTGGTGGTTTCTCCATATTGTATGATAAGCAATGTGGAAAGGCAATGAAAACATTTTAAAGACTTATTTACATTAATTTAAAGGGCAAATCTAAATTACAATCTTCCCTGCTCCCCCCCCCCCCCAAACCAGGAACCCCCAGAACCATATTATTGCAATACTTACCTGGTGTTTTTGAAAGAAGATATTAAAAGTCGGATTGTCCATCTTCATTATGAGGAGGCAGCATGTGTAGCAGTTGTAAATCAATGACTGTGACTGACAACTAACATCCTGAAGAGCAGTGGATCAAAGTAGAAAAACTGGTGAACTTAATTAAGAAAATCTAAGTTCAGCAATGCTGGGGAGACATGTAAAGCAGGTCATTCACATATGACTGCCATTGCATACTGCAGCATGGATTCCATTAGAATCCGTCAGAATCATTCACTCACCCAATTAGGTGGCCACAGACGCTACAATCGTATTGGCAGGGGTAGCTCAACAGAATTGTTGGCAATTGTTTTGGCACCAGACACTTTTCGGGATTGGCCTAATGTCAAGTGTGTTTGGCCAGCTTAATAAGTGTTGCGATAGTAGGCATATGGGGGGTGGGTGGGGGGTGAAATGTTCTTTAACCAAAAAAATAAAAAACTCTTAACCACAAAAAACACATCTTAGCTTTAAAAGGAATAATATGCAGTCTACGACCTGGTACACACAATCAAATTTAACCCAATATTCCTGCCCAACTACCGATCAATAAACCGATAAAAACAGTACCACCCATATTTCAACAAGACCTATGGTGGTCTATTGATAGGCCATGAAATTGGCAGAAATTTATGAACATGCCAGATTCATTTTTCATCCAATAATAATTACAATTTTTTTTTTGACACAACCAAAAGAAATATTGAACTACAAGGTTGGTCTGATATATCGAACCACGGTGATCACATTCATTCCAAAAACAGATTGCAGCACACACAGTGTGGTCACCCACATTGTGATGCTCTGACATCAGATTTTCATGTGCTAACGGATTACAAAGCGCAACTGTAAGAACATAAGAAATGTGCCAGTGTGGCCTAGCCCTAAAAATGAGCATAGATATAAGATATAAAAAACAAAATATCAAGTCTGTGTATAAAGGTACAACCATCAGATGGCCTTTTACTACTTAGATGGTAAAGTCAATTACACATTTGTTCTGACAAATGTCTAATTGGCTTTAACATCTGACTGCCAAGCGGTTCTTACCTACAATGTTCTCTGGACAGAATACTCTTTATATGTGAACTGGATCGGGAAATGCTGTTCAGGGAACGTCACAGGTAAGTTATTGGTGTATGGCCATCTTAAGTCTCCACTACACTCAAAATGTATAAGATTTTTGGTGTGAATCACACGCATTTTTGTTTTAACTCTAGAGATGAGGAAACATGTTAATACATGAAAACTTATGGTCCACCTATCCATCAATTGCCAGGAATTGACAATCGTATACCGTATTCATGTCTAGCTCTGCCATCAGGAGAAACTTGAAGATTCTGATTTTAAAACAACATTATAGTGATTTGTTTTTTTTAAAAACCCTCCTACCGTTAATCTATATTTAATCTAATGTGCATTAAGATATAATTAAGTATACCTACTTTAATCCTTCTTCCCTGCCAATTATAGTTTAAAGGTTAGGAGGCTTTTAAATTTTAAAAAAAGTCCCCACACTTTAAAGCGATTTATATGAGACAATAACACAGCAAATAAGTAATTGTTGCGCTTACTGTTTAAGCTAAATGAATCTGCCTTGTGAAGATACACTGCTCATTAATAGAGTTCCAGTCCTACTGTCCGTCAATGCATAATGGCTTTGTCCAACCCTTCTGGGCAAACTAACAAATAGGAGAGCAGAATCAACTCAAGCATTGACATGACCTTGATTGCAACCCAAATGAATCTGTCTGTCTGGGACAGGGTAAAAGACTGGATCTATGTGGGATTAACAAGCAGTGTACCATAACTTAACAAAGAAGCCGCATTCAGCTAAAACAGTAAGCATGAGACCTTGGAATTATTTTTTATGCTGTATTATATTTTCATATATAAAACAAAGATTTTAATTCAGTATAAATTGACTTTTAAACAGACTCCCTAAACATCTTTCTTTAGGGATGTAATAAAAATGATGTAGCTATTCACTGGGGATACTTCCATTTACATAGCATAGAACATTTTGATCAATGTTGGCCAATGGTGAATGCAATCAATATAGGACTGGACTAGAAACCGTTAAAAATGTGAATCCTAAAAATAACTTTGCTTTAAAATGATAATTACCCCGAAACCTCACTTTCGCGCGCTTTTTATATTTCAAAGGTCCCCCAGAACTTACTTACCTGACCCGGTCCCTCGCCGTTTCTGCTCTGCTGCTGACAGCCGCTCCACTTCCTGGTTGCAGCTGTCAGTTACGGTGCGCTGTGTTGTAACGCCCAATCGCCTGACAACCGCCACCAGGAAGTGAAGCGGCTGTCAGCGCATAAGTCCCCTGCTCCTGTTTTTGCTCGCAACGAGCTTGAAACAGGAACAGAGGGGGTGGCACCTAGATGGCGAGGAACTGGGTCAGGTAAGTAAGTTCTGGGGGATCTTTGAAATATACAAAGCATGCGAAAGTGGGGTTGTGGGGGGTAATAATCATTTTAAAGCAGTTATTTTTAGTTTGGACTTGCCCTTTAAATTTTACATATTTGCAATTCCTTTCATAATTTTAACAAATGGCATTCAGATAACTGCAGAATCCAGACCCATGGTTGTGATTCTGGTTGGATTACCAAACACTGGTGCTTTAAAACAGCCATATTTGTAGATGTTTGGTGTTTCTTTTGGGTCCTATTTATGATAAATGTGCAAACCTGGAGCTCAAATTCATTTTTAAAGGTACTTTGACCACCCGTTGCCTTCAAACTTTAAAAACAAATACAGTAAACTGGAAGAGGAACGCTATTTCTTAACTTACCTTGTAATTATAATCTGTACATATGCACGCAGTTTGGTATAAAATAATTATGTGATCTATAAATAGCATGCGCATATCTAAACTTGGCATTGTTATCCATTCTTGCTCAGTCCCAAGATTCTGTCAATATGCAGTTATTGCATCCATGGGTCCCAACATCCCTTGTATTTCTGTATAATAATTTACAATCATTGCATGTGCCTTTATGTGAGCATAATGCAATGCTATATACACTTGTATCTTATCTTTTATTAGTCATCCACTATCTGCCTGTCTCATGTACATTTTAATCATATATATATTTCAACTATGTCATCCATCACCAGATATTCTATGCCTCTATAATGACTCTTCCTTGTCTGCCTATATTTTTAATGATTTTCTCCCACCTATGTTTATTTTCTTTCTATCCTATATGTATCTAAATGTGGCCATACACACTAATAATAATGGGAAATCCCATGGGCGAACAATTTACCCATTATCCTTAGCGAGTAAGGGCTGATACCAACCTGACTGCAGCTTAAGTAAGGGGGAACGATCAGTTCCGTGTGTGCAGTTCCTACTGCATGTGTGCTGACAGGTACTAACGTGATCTGTCGGCACACATACCTTTCCTCTTATGGCAAGGCTCTAGTACGAATATATATATATTTATATACTGAACTATTTATCTATTTGTTCCCCTTGTATGACTTTCTTTGTATTTTGTTACTGTACATCGCTGCGTCCCCAAGTGGCACTTTATAAATAAACTATACACACACACTGAGGGAATCAGATGTGTAAGGCCACCTTAATGGTAAATTGTATCTTTTGAAGCTGTATACAGATACATTGTATCTTTTGAAGCTGTATACACGTTCCAATCCTTCCTCCTTATCAACTGTTCCAGGCTTCCGACTGTTCGGCCAGGAGGAATGTCAGTTGCGGTAAAAACAGCCGTGTCCGACAGTTAGCCATGACCGAGCGTGCGTTCCATAGAGTAATTCGGCCTGACCAACCGTAGCGCTGAATCATATATAGGTGTGTGCCCAGCTTTACATCTACAGCGGTGTGTGCCCAGCTTTACATCTACAGCGGTGCTTGTGAAGGTTCTCATTCATCCAGGCCATGGTATATCTGTTGTATTCAATTAGTTGTATTCAATCCAGTTGATCTAATTGAATACAACAGATATCTATAGCGGTGTGTGCCCAGCTTTACATCTATAGCGGTGTGTGCCCAGCTTTACATCTATAGCGGTGTGTGCCCCTTTACATCTATACGGTTTGTCCCCAGCTTTACATCTATAGCGTGTGTTCCCAGCTTTTACATCTATAGCGGTGTGTGCCCGCTTTACATCTATAGCGGTGTGTGCCCAGCTTTACATCTATAGCGGTGTTGTGCCACAGCTTTACATCTATAGCGTTGTGTGCCCAGCTTTACATCTATAAGCGGTGTGTGCCCAGCTTTACATCTATAGCGGTGTGGTGCCCAGCTTTACATCTATCAGCGGTGTGTGCCCACTTTCTCAACTATAGCGGTGTGTGCCCAGCTTTACATCTATAGCGGTGTGTGCCCAGCTTTACATCTATAGCGGTGTGTGCCCAGCTTTACATCTATAGCGGTGTGTGCCCACTTTACATCTATAGCGGTGTGTGCCCAGCTTTACATCTATAGCGGTGTGTGCCCAGATTCACATCTATAGCGGTGTGTGCCCAGATTCACATCAATATCGGTGTGTGCCCAGATTCACATCTATATCGGTGTGTGCCCAGATTCACATCTATATCGGTGTGTGCCCAGATTCACATCAATATCAGTGTGTGCCCAGATTCACATCTATATCGGTGTGTGCCCAGATTCACATCTATATCGGTGTGTACACACTATAGTCCATGGATGAATGAACCGTGACTCTGCCCCCCCCCAACAGCTGGCAGAACCACCGACCTGACTAACGGATCTCACCTCTCTCTGCAGTCCGAGCTCCTGGATCAAGCCCGGGCCTCCCACCGTCACTTCCACAATCTCGGCCTGCCTGTCCCCGTAGTACCGGTACTGTTCGTGCTCTCCGATCTTCTCCTGTTTGATTCCCGCCAGGCTGTGCAGGAAGTCGGCCGGGTGAGAAGGGGGAGACCCGGGTTCCTTTTTAAGAATCATTTCCCCGGGACCCGGGAGTTGCGCTGGGATCGTCTGAGGCGCCGGGAGTAAGTCGGAGCCCAAGCGGGCGAAGGTGGTGACGGGAGGCAGGTGGCTGAACATGATCATGCTGGGGGGGAAGGTGGGCTCCATGACGGCACTATGTGTCTATGGGACAACGCGGGACAACCGACCAGGCCGGGGGGTCTTTACCACACACCGGGGACTGAAGCGGAGCCCATTCTCAGATTCCCTTCGTCTTCCTTGATCTTCGACCCGACTAGATAAGCCGGAAGTCTCGGGGCCTAAGGAGACGGACCGTCATAGACCGACCGGCCTACGGCACAAACACGACGCCCGAACGGTTCACAATAGAAGCGGATCGAGATTCAGTCTGCGCAGGCGCTGCGGGTCTGAGGCAGAAAGAGCGCACGCGCGTCCATCCGAGAGCGACGACCGCTCATGCGCGAAACGCGACATTCCTTAGTGCGCGTGCGTAGATCTCTCCGCATCTGTTGCCCCGAGACGCACGTTACTTGGAGAAAGCGCCGTCCGCATGCGCTGTTCAGACCCATTATGGGTAGCGAGAGCTCAATATGTGGGTCCACGGAGCGGATCAAAAGCAGCGGCTCTGCGCACGCGCACCATTTCCCCTTTCCCATACAATGGGACTGTTTACTACGTCCGTTCATTCATGAAAACGTGGGAAGGAGAATGGAATCTACAGAGAATAAACACACAGGAACATGAGAAATGTGCCATTGGAATGAATGGTGATCTGCTTGTCACAATTAACTCAACTGACTGAATATATAATAATCCCACGATAATGAGATTGCAAAGCTTCGTCCACGCGTGTGATCGCATGTTGTTTTTAAGCACTCATTTCGCCCGACAAGCGTATCGTGTGTGGATGCTCGGTAGGGCCTCGTTGACCGAGGAAACAAGCACACATACAAAATGTGCGTCGCGTTTGGCCCTTGTGATCGCGGTTTGGCCCTTGTGTGAAGCTTTAGATCCTGTACACATTGACCAACCATAAAGCCCAATCAATTTCGCTGTTAATAAACAGGCTTCAAATGACAGAAATTCATGGTTTAAAGGTCAACGCCATGACAGAAATTCAAGGTTTAAAGGACAACGCCACCCTCATAAGAACATCTTTTAGAAAGAATGGCCTCTTTAAAATATGTTGATATATCATAGTTTGTCCTATGAATTCATTACTGTATGCCTGCTATCAGGGCTGGATTTCCACCTCAGGAGCCTGTAGGCACAAAGAGCCTGGCGCCCTTAGCCCCACCCCTAAACTCAGACCACACCCCTAAACCACACCCATTTCCTATTTTTGGGGGAAGAAAATAGAATATAAAGGGGTTGGATTGGTGGGAGGAGATTTACAGCCCCTCCAACTTCAGGCGCCCCTGAAAAGAAATTAATGTATTTAATAAATCCAGGGAAGACATTAGGTTGTACTCCTACCGCCAGTTTTACTCTAGATGCCAAGTATGGCCCTTGAGGTATCCTCGCTTTCACCTGGATCGCTATATGACAGGGAATGTGCAGCTCACAGGAAATAGCCATATGACAGCCATGAGATTGCGGATTTCAGAGTTGAGCGTTGGGACAATCTGCTCATTTTTAACCATAGAACACACACACAAATTTATAATTAATTTCCCTTTAACTGCAGAGATAGAAAAGATAAACAAGTCACAATATATAGGAACCTTTGGTATACAGCAGGATGATAACCAGGATACCTATTAATAAACCAAGGCACTTACTACATGATGCTATAACTATAAAATGATTTCTTATCCAGCATTAGTACCTATCCATATACATGGTCGCCACGGGGCCAGTCGGTAAGGCCAGTTGAGGTGAAGAGGAATTACCGGCCAGAATACGTGCCGGTAAATTCTGGGCTGTCACACATCACAGCTGCTGTTCGCCGATACCGGGACGTGGAAAGCTAAGTTCAAATGCCCCCAACCAATCTCGTGACCATTGCCTGGCCTTCCGTGACACCGTTTGGGAGCTTAGGGTCTACTGGCGTGACGTCATGACGCACGCTGCGTCGCTTCCTACATCAGCTGGCTACGCTTCCTGAGAGCGAGGGGAACAGGTTAGGTTCAGTCAGTGGCAATGTGTGTCTGCAGTGTACAGGGGGGCTCAGTGTCTGTGTCTAAACAACCACTATTATCAAGTCCGGATCACTTCTCTTGAGAAGCGGTCCAAACTTGATAATAGTGGTTGTTTTTGCTTATCGGAAAACGAGGGCTTAGAGGGAAAAAGAGCTGCAACTCACCTAGTCACTCGCGCCTCTATTTCCCCCCGCCTGTAGGCACGGGCAGAAACAGGGGCAACAGGAAATTGTGCAGGATTTCAGGTTAGACTTATATATTTCACATTTCATTCAAACTATTACCGTTTAGGTTTTTGGGGGGTGATTAACCTGTATGTAAGTTTTTATTTTGGGGCTGGACTTGCCCTTTAATCTTCAAATCGATTGCTGGCATTCCTGTGATGCCCCCCTCTGGATCATTATTTGCAACTGGTTTTAAGGGCTGGGCCACACTGGTGCGTTTTAACGTGCGAGCCGATCGTGATTAAAAAGCATGCGCTCTTTGGGCCAATCGGTCTGTGCACACTAGGTGCGCTGTCGTCCGCTTTTCAGAACGCATGCGATTGACATTTATTGTGCAAACACACACGTTCTGATTGAGAAACATTGCGGGAATCGCAGCACACAACAACACACACCATCGCTGACTGTTATCCCAGACAGACCTGTCATTTTGTGACCAAATTAATCGGAAGAAAATGATCTGGCCGGTAAAATTCCAGGGAATGTTGGTAGATAAAACTGCCACTGCTCAAACGGCCAGCATTACTGATCATTATATTAACAGTGTTATTCTGCTCTATAAAATAATATTCCGTATAGAAATGTGCAAAAACAATCTCGATTTACCTGCACATCTGATTGTCTATATAGGAAAAAATGTAAATGGTTCGGGTCGCTCCCAACGGTATAAATTTTTTCTTTACATGAGCTAAACCTTGATTTGGAGTGAGGCTGGATGTAGAAATGTACCCACCATGTAAGTGACTGATAAGGAGCTGCAGTGATGCCAGCAGCTACTTTTACTTGGAAGTTTTTGCAAATATTAAAGGAATTGTACACTGAAAAAATGACTTTGCCTCATTTCAATCTATAAGCAGCACTTTCTCTGATGTTGTATCTGTCAAATGTGCTTAGATTGTAAGCACTTCGGGGCAGGGCCTGATGTGAATGTATACGTAGCATTGTAAAGCGCTATGGAAGATGTTAGCGCTATATAAATCCACAATAATAATAATAATGTGTTTGTGTTGCCGCATGACTTCAATACAGTAATTGATTTAATCAAGCTCAGTTCCCCAGCCCCCTGCCAAACTATCTGACTCTCTGTGAGGGCAAGCGTGCTCAGTAAATCTCTATGAAGTGGCATTGGGAGAGGGAATTTCCCACCATGCTGTTCACCGTACCAACTGTCCCCATTCCAGCTACAGCAAAACTATACATAACAGAAAATATTGTGATTCTAAGGAACTTGATTGACAGCTGAAATGTAAGATGATTCAGACTGGATATCTAAAGAAATAGGGGACAGATTAACAAAAAATGTTACAGTGATAGTTGGGAAGAATTATATTTCCAGTAATGAGCAATTTAAAAAAAAATTAATTTCCCAGTGTACAGCTCCTTTAAAAGGAACGAGATTAAACATTCTAAAATATTGGTTATAGACTGAGGAAGCAAGCGTAAGTAAAAAAAACCAAAAACGGCTACTATCACTTTTGATTTGCCACTCATGTTGGGAGGTATGCTGCCTCATAGGGATTACAGAGCATGCTTTTCCTCACAGAGTCAGAAAGTCTGGCCTGGGGGGGGATTGAGTTTGAGCAAAACAATTATTGGGTTAAAGTCATGCAGCATCACAAACATGCTGCCAACATGTATTCATTTATAGAAATCCAGTCAGGAAAGCATCATTCTGCATCTGCCTAGAGTGCCCATACATTGAACTCCTGACCGATCCCACAACATTCAATTCTTTCTGTTCTTATTCGCGATCGACTTAGGACCACAACGATGAAAGTTGGGCTTGGAAAAGGGGATATGATAAACTTTACAAATATGTAGAAGGAACAATATCAATTAGAAGGAGATGCTTTTGTCTCATGGTGTGAACAAAAGTCTAGGGGCCTCCCCTATAGACTTGAGGAAAAACAACTTTTAGCTTAAAGGGGAAGATCAGTGTAAATACATTTAAGGGAATGATCTTACCTGCCCATTCAGCATTTTGTCTGTGTATAAATAAATACTTCTAAAAACTGACTTCCTGTTTGCAGGACCCCTAATAGAGACCGTTATGGTCTTGCTCTTGACCCAGCGCCTGGGTTGGTTCAGTTGTTCAGTAGAGATCTGAGCATGTTTGACCCATCCAACAGCCAATCAGTAGAAATTACTGTTAGGAACATTTCAAGGAAGTGGTGCATCCTGGGAAGAAGAAGGACCGTTAGAACCTGAAATGGCAGCTCACTAATGTCAACAGCAGGGAACAGAAAAAGGTATGAAATCAACTGATTTT
Organism: Hymenochirus boettgeri; assembly: GCA_019447015.1. Taxonomy (NCBI): domain Eukaryota; kingdom Metazoa; phylum Chordata; class Amphibia; order Anura; family Pipidae; genus Hymenochirus; species Hymenochirus boettgeri. Next base: position 72,634,587 of record CM033476.1, on the reverse strand, counting down.
TCAAAATGGAAGAGAATATGTAGAATAACTAGGTATGTGTAATATAAACTAAGAATTTTAAAAATGATATTTTCCACTAAACTTTCCCTTTAAAGGGCATCTATTGTGGAAAAAAACACATTGTCCCTAAATTCATGTACTCTGTGCTGCCTCCCCTTCGTCCCTCCTCACTTATCACGCTTTCCTGTCGTCGGTCTGTTTGCAAGTGCGCCTGTGGACATCACACACGTGGCTTCCTATTGTCTTCTTAGTTAGACTGCGTAGGTCCTCCCCCTGGATTGGCGAAACCTAAACAGCTTCTTGTACACGCTCTCGCCCCTCCGTCCTCGCTTCCCCCCCTGCTGATGGCCTGCCTTCCCCTGTCAGCGACGAGGCCATAGGAAGGCACGCTCTGCAACAAGCTGTTTTCACACAGTTTTCTGTAGAGGGTGGTCCTGAGTGGGCCACGGCACCCACGACTCACGACTTGGCGGGGCTAAGACATCCATGACTGGGCGGAGCTAAGATACCAGCGGGTGGACGGGGCTAAAATTTTCAGGAGAGCAATTTCTATCAATTTACCTAAAGTTATTTTTGGACCACGGTTCCTCTTTAAAGGAACAGTTCACTTGAAAAGTGAACTATTCCTTTAATGTATTGATTGAAGCCCGGAGGTTAAGGAGCTATTACTTACCTTCGTCCCTGGCTCCCGCTCACTTAATAGAAGAATGTGAGGTAAGGCATAGCTCCTTAACCTCTTAACTTTCGAGTGAAGTATTCCTTTAATGCAGTGGTAAGGAATGGCTTACATGAATTTGAAGTCATGTGATTATATATATATATATATATATATATTTTTTTTTTTTTTTTTTTTTTATAAAGAACACATAGAAAAGATAATTAATGCACATTCCTAGCCCCGTACATATATATTATCACACAGGGGTTTTAGATCACATGAATGAAAAGCCTTTCAAGGTAACCCTTCTGGAAGGTCCTAACTTCTAATCTTTTTTTACTTAATAGTAGTAGTAGTAATTGCTCTCCTGCAATTTATTTCTATTGTTTATTTTACATAGTTTTGAAGATTTCATTCTTACATTTTTGTGTGTGATATGGCAGCAGCATCACCAGGTCCCCTGCAATTCCTGCTCTGAAACCATGTCAGTCAATCGGCCCTGTGTCTCCTCCCCTTTGCAGCCCCCCTGGTCCCTCCCACTCATGGACCCCATGGTCCCTCCAGTTGCAGGCCCACCTTGGCCCATTCCCTTACAGTCCCAATGTGGCCCCGCCCACTCATGGGGGCCGTGGCCCCACCCACTCGCGGATTCCGTGGCCCCGCCCACTCGTGGGTGATGTGGTCCCGCCCACTCAAGGGTGCCTAAGCCCTGCCCACTCATGGGTGCCTAAGCCCCACCCACTCACAGGTGCTGTGGCCCACTCTGACACCCCCCTAACCCACCCCCAAAAACTCTGTGGAAACAGCCTTTTTAGGCAGAGTGAGAACCTGAAAAGGCTGTTTTCACATAGTGAGAGAGAAGGTGTAGATTCCCTTACCTTCTCTGCAGCTGCAGATCCTTCACACAGCAGAGAGGAGGAGGGACTTCCTGTCTCCCTCACACACTGAGGAAGTCTGAGGCTGTGCTCGCCGGCGGCACTGTGCAGGAGAAGCCTAAAGCTAGGTACACACAGCACAGATTTCTGAAAGATGACGACAGGATCTGCAAGATCCTGTCTGCCATCTTTCAAAGATCTGTACACACAGTCCCGAGCGTTCTCCCTATGAACTTCATAAGGAGAACGCTCGGGACTGTGTGTTTCCATCGGCCGCGCTAGACTCCTCTATAGGGAGTCTAGCGCGCCGATGGATTTTCGGCCTTTCCCGAACGCGTACGGCCGACCGATCGTTCGGCGGCCGCGCGCTCGTTCGAGAAATGAGCGCACACACATAACGATAAAGCCCCGATACCGTCGGATCCGATGGTATCGGGGCTTTATCGTTACTGTGTGTACCCAGCTTTAGGAATGTCACATGTCAGCCTTCCACCCATTAACTTTCTGTCAGTCATTTCTTTATATCTTGGGCTGTGGAGCAGGTAGAGAGGTGGTTGATGGCTCATTTTATAGGTAGGAAACTGGCCTTTCATTTAAACGCAACTTGTTTGGAGACCACAGTTCCCCTATAAGCATGAAGGTTGAACTTCCTCATCAGAGAGAAGTTGAGGGAATAGAGGAGAAACTTCCCACTAGCCACATTTTGGGAACTTTACAAGGCTGCAATTTAGGGGGAAACTAATCCAAATAGACTCTAAACGACACAAACAGACCTCCCATATGGTCAAACTTACATGGGAACTTCAGGAGGCAGAGTCCCTTCTTGCCTCCAACTATTCCCCAGCTGCTGAAACACATTATTTGACCCTGACAGGACAGTTCATGGCTAAAGCAGATAAAGGCCTTCATCTTACTGGCGCAAATTTGTCAAGATGCAAATTAGATGTTCAACTTCAAAAAATGGCTGGACCACTCTAAAAAATGTCCTCCAGTGATTCCTTTGAGACATAACTATCATAACTGTCTGAGGTGGATATGGCTGCACTGACTCATCCAATCGGAAAGGAAATTAATTTGTCCTTCCTCACCTAAATGGAAATTTTCTTTAATGAAATCCTTCATGGGACTATAAAGTTAAAAAAAAATAGCAGCATAGACTGACATGGAAAGCAGTTTTACATTTATATACTAACAGGGAGATTCAATAAAAGTTCTTATCGTTTAAAATGGTGCTAATTTTGCCCCAACCAATCAGATCTTATTTAACATTTGAAAGCTAACATCTGATTGGTTGAGACAA
>CM033476.1:72624254-72626754 GCA_019447015.1 Hymenochirus boettgeri | reverse complement strand
AAACTCAGCAGTTTCCTTCATCTCTAGTGTTTATTTTATTTTTACTTCTTAAATTTCTGAAATCATTTTTCAAATGTCACGTGAGGAAAGGGGCACCGTTTACCCCCCGAAACATTGTGTTTTGATGTTTGTCATCTAATAAAGATCTAATGACTTTTAGGGTGAGACGCTCACCTTGTTTTTTTTTTTTGCTTTGTAACTCTATCCATGGAGGGTTGGATATTTGAGGAGTGAGCTTGCTGGACAAGAATGCATTGGAACCTTTCTTTTTATTTTCATACCTTTTTACACTTTTTTCTGTTTCCCATAAACTTTCATTGAGTGCGTTATCGCACTAAACTGCTGCAGGCAGTGCATTACAAAAGTGCAACAAACAAAAACACACTAGTGTGAATGTTGTTTTGACATCGCTATGTGATATTCATGTCCTTGCTTTTTCCCCTAACGCATGCGTTTTTAAAACATGATAAAACACATCTAGTGTGAACAAGCCCTTACACTTTTACTAGTGAACCTTACCAAAAGTAAGTGAAACCATTTAAATATTTTTATCAGATTTTAATGAAGATAAGAACTTTTAAAACTAATTGATCTTTCTTATCCTTTCATTTTCTACATATTCCTGAGCACCACCAAACTAAAATGTTTAATTCTGTCTGACAGTGACCTAGAATATTGGAACTTGGAAAAATGTAATATTATTTCATCGAACATTTGGAAATAGGATGAAAAATTTGTGTTCGAAAATTCCAATCAGAAATTTGAAAACTGCAATTAAATATTCGAAAATTCTGATTCGATTGAGTTTGAATCAGATACTTTTGTGAACTTCATAGGTTCCGTGGAAACGTCAGAATGAAAGTTGCCAGTTTCATTCATGTTTTGTGAGTTTTGTTCAAAATGCTGAAATTGAAGGTTTTTCTTATATTTTATTTCCCCTAAAATACAAAAGGCTGAATATAAAACTAGTAAAAAAAAAGTGTATGTGTTTTTTTTGTATTTGTAACGTATTATGATTTAAGGGACACTCACAGAAAAAAAATCACTGTAGAAAAATGGGAAATTGTACAGAATGCTAAAAATCTTGTCAAATTCTGAAAATATAAATTATAAAACCTAAATAAATCTACATCTATATATTAAATACCTTGAGTGATTTTTTCATTTTGTTTTGTTTGTAAACTTTCTTCATTCTTAACTGTCAGAATACTGCACAGCAGATTGAAGGGGAACAGAAGAATTGCTTTCTTCACCCACATGAGCCATGAACCCCCTATACCTACCCAAAGACTAGGGCTTTGGGTAGGTGTAGCCAGGTAGGGCTTTAATAGGCCTCATTCCGGACCTAGTTAAACCGTATCCCCTGGTGTTGGGAGGTATGCCAGAGTCATAACTACTATAGAAGTAACCCTTACGACTGCAATCGCTGATCAGATGTGACAATGCACCCGCATACTCAGATCCATATATGACACAAATACATAGAACCAGTCTCCAAGGTTTCATGTAACATTTCCAATATCCTCGTCAGCACAGCTGCTCCCATAGTACTGATCAATGAGCTCATTCATACTATGTATACAAGGACGGAAAGGAACAATGACATTATTTTTTACTATAATGTAATGTTAAAAAAGGGACACATTTTTTAGCTGTTATGCATAATGAAAGGCATTAAATAATGCACACATATGGCATAGCAGATAGTTAAATAACAATGGGGTACAGTTGTGCTAAAATCTAAGCCAAATTTAATTCCTGACAGCTAGGCTTTACTTTATGTTTTATCAACAGATAAATATTCCATTCTTTAAAGTCCCCATCACTCTTCTATTATTACCTATAACATTTTTCCTATATCCAGCCTATGGAGGGTTCCATGGTGTAATGGTTAGCACTCTGGACTCTGAATCCAGCGATCCGAGTTCAAATCTCGGTGGGACCTTTCTTGTGATTTTAAAATAAAATCAGAAATTTACTGGTGGAAACTCTAAATATAGTTAACAATTCATTTTGAATTGAAAAAGTCGGATGTCTAGCAAAACATCTTTAAAAACTAAAAAAATGAACTAAACTGAATAAAACAGATATAACGATGAAGTTGTAACATTCCTCACTGTCTTCAAGATGGCTAAAAATGAATGTGACAGGTCAGTGGTGTTATATGCTCAAAGGCCAATTTATCTGATGGCTGCGAGAAGAACTGTAAGGACTGCCACAATAATCAGTTTTAATGCGCAATCCTCTTGCACGGTAAAAAGTGCACACTAGTGTTGGCCAATTAGTGCTGGCCACATTTGATGCAATAATGTGGCCTCAGACTAAGAACAGAGGGGTTAAGGAATTGATTGTGTGGTCCATGGAGAACCGCACGATCGGTTGTGATTTTCCGCCCTGTCTGATCGTTCGTTCGTCCGATCAGTTGTGGCTGCAAAAAGGCGCCATACAATAATTCATCCCGACCAACCGAAACACTGAAATTTCGGTCGGTCAGGCCGAA
>CM033476.1:72614254-72619254 GCA_019447015.1 Hymenochirus boettgeri | reverse complement strand
CTGTTGAAAATTAAAAAAAAAATACAGAACAATGATATTGTAACATTCCACATTTTAAACATATGATCAATTTTTCACCTAATAATGGGATTCGACCATACCTATGGCATAACCATAACCATACCATACCTAGGGCATAACAATGATATATTGCTCAAACAACTGTGTAGGTCTCTGTGGCGCAATCGGTTAGCGCGTTCGGCTGTTAACCGAAAGGTTGGTGGTTCAAGCCCACCCAGGGACGTGTTTTTTGACTGTATTCTAATATGTATATTATATATATTAGCCCATACATATATCCGATTTTACTTTCCCGACCGAGTGCTCGCGCGACATTAGACCAATCCTGCAAGAACCACCTGTCTGTGGCATAGAAGGATGGGAAAGGTGGTTCTGGCAAGATCAAACTAATATTGCATGAGCGCTTGGTTGGATAGGTAAAATCGGATATATGTATAGCCACCTTAAATCCTATACAGTATCCTGATTAACTTGCAAGGTATTTATTAGTATTTACCACAACAGGTTTAACTAACCTATGGGGTTAGGACTATGGAGTCAGGATTCTGATTGAATATACATGTTAGGGAGAGGTGTGGATAGAGGAGCTAAAAGCTCCACACAGAGTATAAAATGAAATAGAGCCTTCTTATAACAGAAGGTACTCATAGAATCATGTTATTATGATAGCATTGCCTTAATATCTAACATAAAAACATATTTCTCACTTAAAGAAATGGGTGGGAGACTGCAAGTATCTTATTTATTGCCTGTGGCAAAGGCATGTGTCTAGATATAATACAGCCTAATGGTATAGAGCAGGCGTGTTTAGCAGGCGTGTGACCTTTTATGTGTTTGAAACCACAATTCCCAGCATTCTCTGTTTGCAGTAAGTTTTTTTCTTAATATCCTGTAGCTAAGGCATCTGTCTAGATCTAATCCAGCCTAAGCTTGTGACCTTTCACATGTTTGAAAACTACAAATCCCAGCATTCTCTGTTTTGCAGTTAGTGTCTTCTTAATGAACTTTTCACATGTTTAAAACTAAACTCCCAGCATTCCTAACTGCACAAGATTCTGGAAAACTTATTTTTCATACATCCTGGAATAAAGACATTTCCTGACTTACAGACATTAAAAGCCCACGGTCATGCTTTAGCGCTTCCGACCCAAGGGTTTGAACATGCAAGTGATTCATCTCCCTTCCCTTACATCCATAGCTATTAGAATATTGGATTAGGGAAACATTATATGGGTCGATTGGTTGTCACAAGTTAATGCCCCCTTTGCGGCGGCAGCGGAGTACCAGAAGAGGCACTCGTGCGGCCGTTTCAAAGTAATTTACCAGAGGTCGCGTGCCTCTTTACACGTAAGTATAAACAGCAACTAATAGCTGGCGATAAATACTTATGTGCAGGTGAGATTCACCCAAAATCGCACAGCCTCTTGTAAATCCTGTACGGGAGATTTGCCCAGAGAGCTTGTACCTCTGGGTGAATCCCCCTGTTAGTCATAAACTTAAATATTTCCACTCACTTCCAAATACCACCTACCTGGCAGTATAATCTATAAAGTCTAAAGGTTTGTGCACACATGCGATCGCCGGTGCCGACGCATGATGTGTGCCATCCCAATGACCTTAATCTGCCAATTCAGCATTTTGTCTGTGTAATAATAAATAAACCAACCGAGTGACGTTACGGCAGCAGAATTGTTACTCTCCCTTCACAGCATGGCTAATTGAGGCAGAGAGAAGCTCGAATCAAGGAAAAAAATGTATGGGGAGGCTGTATCCCTTTACTCTTTTGAAAGCAGTGTTAAAAAAAAATGCGTTGAAGCAATACAATTATCCTTTAAGTGTTTATTAGTGATAAGAAACAAACCTGGCTTTAAAGTGGAACTGCAGGTTTCAAAAAATGTGTGAAACTTGCAAATTTTCTTAAGTTCAAAAGTCAAGCTTATGAAAAATTGAAGCCAAAAAATCGAAAACTAATTCAAAAATTGCGGTCTCAAGTCATGGAAGAAAACCTAAAATTCTGTTTCAATTGGGTTCAAAATATATTTTTAGAAATTACAATACTTTTTATGTGGAACCGCATGTGGAAAAAAACTCAGCTCAGTTTCCTTCATCTCTAGTGTTTATTTTTTTTTACTTCTTAAATTTCTGAAATCATTTTCAAATGTCACGTGAGGAAGGGGCACCGTTTACCCCCCCGAAACATTGTGTTTTGATGTTTGTCATCTAATAAAATCTAATGACTTTTAGGTGAGACGCTCACCTTGTTTTTTTTTTTGCTTTGTAACTCTATCCATGGAGGGTTGGATATTTGAGAGTGATCGTTGCTGGACAAGAATGCATTGGAACCTTTCTTTTTTTTTCATACCTTTTTACACTTTTTTCTGTTTCCCATAAACTTTCATTGAGTGCGTTATCGCACTAAACTGCTGCAGGCAGTGCATTACAAAAGTGCAACAAACAAAAACCACTAGTGTGAATGTTGTTTTGACATCGCTATGTGATATTCATGTCCTTGCTTTTCCCCTAACGCATGCGTTTTTAAACATGATAAACACATCTATGTGTGAACAACCCTTACACTTTTACTAGTGAACCTTACCAAAAGTAAGTGAAACCATTTAAATATTTTTATCAGATTTTAATGAAGATAAGAACTTTTAAAACTATTGATCTTTCTTATCCTTTCATTTTCTACATATTCCTGAGCACCACCAAACTAAATGTTTAATTCTGTCTGACAGTGACCTAGAATATTGGAACTTGGAAAAATGTAATATTATTTCATCGAACATTTGGAATAGGATGAAAAATTTGTGTTCGAAATTCCAATCAGAAATTTGAAAACTGCAATTAAATATTCGAAAATTCTGATTCGATTGAGTTTGAATCAGATACTTTTGTGAACTTCATAGGTTCCGTGGAAACGTCAGAATGAAGTTGCCAGTTTCTTCATGTTTTGTGAGTTTTGTTCAAAATGCTGAAATTGAAGGTTTTTCTTATATTTTATTTCCCCTAAAATACAAAAGGCTGAATATAAAACTAGTAAAAAAAAAGTGTATGTGTTTTTTTTGTATTTGTAACGTATTATGATTTAAGGGCACTCACAGAAAAAATCTGTAGAAAAATGGAAATTGTACAGAATGCTAAAAATCTTGTCAAATTCTGAAAATATAAATTATAAAACCTAAATAATCTACACATCTATATATTAATACTTGAGTGATTTTTTTTTGTTTTGTTTGTAAACTTTCTTCATTCTTAACTGTCAGAATACTGCACAGCAGATTGAAGGGGAACGAAGAATTGCTTTCTTCACCCACATGAGCCATGAACCCCCTATAACCTACCCAAAGACTAGGGCTTTGGGTAGGTGTAGCCAGGTAGGGCTTTAATATGCCTCATTCCGGACCTAGTTAAACACCGTATCCCCTGGTGTTGGGAGGTATGCCAGAGTCGTAACTACTATAGAAGTAACCCTTCGACCTGCAATCGCTGATCAGATGTGACACAGCACCCGCATACTCAGATCCATATATGACACAAATCCATAGAACCAGTCTCCAAGTTTCATGTAACATTTCCAATATCCTCGTCAGCACAGCTGCTCCCATAGTCTGATCAATGAGCTCATTCATACTATGTATACAAGACGGAAAGGAACAATGACATTATTTTTTACTATAATGTAATGTTAAAAAGGGACACATTTTTTAGCTGTTATGCATAATGAAAGGCATTAAATAATGCACACATATGGCATAGCAGATAGTTAAATAACAATGGGGTACAGTTGTGCTAAATCTAAGCCAAATTTAATTCCTGACAGCTAGGCTTTACTTTATGTTTTATCAACAGATAAATATTCCATTCTTTAAAGTCCCCATCACTCTTCTATTATTACCTATAACATTTTTCCTCTATATCCAGCCTATGGAGGTTTCCATGGTGTAATGGTTACACTCTGGACTCTGAATCCAGCGATCCGAGTTCAAATCTCGGTGGGACCTTTCTTGTGATTTTAAAATAAATCAAATTTCTGGTGGAAACTCTAAATATAGTTAACAATCATTTTGAATTGAAAAGTCGGATGTCTAGCAAAACATCTTTAAAACTAAAAAAATGAACTAAACTGAATAAACAGATATAACGACGAAGTTGTAACATTCCTCACTGTCTTCAAAATGGCTAAAAATGAATGTGACAGGTCAGTGGTGTTATTGCTCAAAGGCCAATTTATCTGATGGCTGCGAGAAGAACTGTAAGGACTGCCACAATAATCAGTTTTAATGCGCAATCCTCTTGCACGGTAAAAGTGCACACTAGTGTTGGCCATATTGTGCTGGCCACATTTGATGCAATAATGTGGCCTCAGACTAAGAACAGAGGGGTTAAGAATTGATTGTGTGGTCCATGGAGAACCGCACGATCGGTTGTGATTTTCCGCCCTGTCTGATCGTTCGTTCGTCCGATCAGTTGTGGCTGCAAAAAGGCACACAATAATTCATCCCGACCAACCGAAACACTGAATTTTCGGTCGGTCAGCCGAATTATTGCATCAATTATTGCATCGTGTGTACATAGCCCCTGCCCACCAACCCTTTCAGAGTCATCAGAATATCCCACCTTTGTTGCATTCTGTGTTGACTCATTGGTTTAAAAATCTTACAGAAGAAAACCCCAGTAAAAATGAAAGTTATATATTCTTTTATATTTTTAGATTTTTTTTTAGCAGAATGTTTAAAAAGATTTAAGATTTTATTTTTTTATATGTTTTTATCAGATTTAGTGATGGCCCAGTTCGCGGATCCGAACCCAGATCGCGGGACGATTTACCTTGTTTGCGAACGGCGGATATCGCGGATTTTCCCCTTTTTTTTTGGCTGCCGAACGTTTCCGAACCACGTTTTTTTGAAAATTTTCGAAATTACGAGGATTTCTTGGATTTTCTAAAATAGGGGAAAATACGAGAAATCCTCGTAAAT